>JAMKCH010046905.1:0-11654 GCA_023653785.1 Ophioderma brevispina
TGCCATTCTTTGGCCCATCACTTTTCACTGGAAGTAGATGATTTTCTGTCTATTTGACTGACTTTATAATCCGATAGATCTGACGGTCCATACCTCAATTTGCAATGTGCTCTGTCTATTAACAATTGATTCCATGCCAATGAAATGCACGTGGAATTTTTATAGCCCGTCATTCATCACTGAGAAGAAGATGTTATTATGTGCTTCATAGTAGGACCTCTGCAATTATTGCTTGTGCACTCTTGGTGGGCCAACCTAGTCACCCAAAGTCAAAATGGATTCACAACCTATGACCACTGATTAATAGTACTTTTATTTTTAGAGGTAATAGGTTTGAGAGCCTGTAATTACTTTTATTTGAACGTGTCATATATGTTTATAAACTAATTCCGATCGAATATTTAGGGTTTTGTTCCCTTAAAAGCCCTCAAAATGTGCAATTTCACATAATACCAAAATTCCCTTCCTGGCATCGCCCAAACGTTTGGGGGGATGGAAGATTTGGAATATACTCAAATATTAAGAATAAGTAAAAAACTTTAATGATATCAAGCTTTAACATGTCCTATTTTTAACATCGTATATGCAAACCAACAAAATTATTCACCACAAAATGGAACTAATAGAGTATTATGCTGCTATATTTATTGATATATTTAAAATAACTTTTGTACAGCAGTATACTTCATATACTACTATTTTTGTTTTAGTAATAGTTTTTTAAATGGCAAATTTTATTTTTAAATGCATTTCAAAGCAGCACTGCATATTTTCAGAAAATAAAATGTCTTTCTTCAATGGCTCGCAATTGATAGTCTGGGCCATTGGAAGAAAGAGATATATTTTACACATAAAAATAACCCTACCCCAAAGCATATAGGGAAATTAATATGAGGCCTAAGACATCCAGGTAATTTGTAGGCTAACTTGAAGTTTGCCGTACTTTAATAACAATTGTTAATTACATGAAATAATATGTATTTGTATTTTAAAGTTTGATTTCAGGTTTTCTCTGGACAAAGTCCAGTGTAGACCACAATCGGCCATTGGTTAAAAATATAGCTTCATGACCCGGCCAGCAATATGTTAGATGGTTGTAGGTCTCATTTTCCCATTTTTCCCCCTGTATTATAATTTTCCCCCTCCTGTATTTTTTCTGTCAGCACATTCACAAGGGGCACCTTCAACTTAATTTGTTTCATTACCTCATAGATGAACACTCCAGTGATGCTCTGCTCTCCACGGGCACAGAATTGCTCCATATGAACCCAACTATCCCTTTATTCATGCAACAGAACTTTGGCCTCCATTCATTACTCACCATTTATCTATCCCTTGCCTCCATTTAACCAAACTCCATATTGCCCATGTGAAATATTGTGCCATCATGTTACAATCATGAAATTAATAGCCTGATTTCAAAAAGCCTATTCTATCTGTACCCTATATAATTTGAATGCATGGATTTGCCATTTGCCATTTCTCTATGAAATGATGCTTTACCAATAAAATCAATTTGTATATAATTTGTATGTAACTCCTTAAAATGTTGTGGCAATGTAATATTGTTAACTAAGGTACAAACCATCATAGGACATGTAAGGGATGACCTGCATTCTCTCATAAATACTATTTTACCCCTGACTTTTTTTGAATACAAATTTAAATAATCTGCGTTCTGCATTATTTATAGACATACAAACATAGTGTGTGTTAACGGGGGATGGTTCCGATTTAAGTTATATAAATTTTTTTATCTTGATAGAATGGCCTGTCATCCAAAACCCATCTGTCAAGTTTTCTCACCGTATCAATCATTGTGATGTGAGAGCTAGGAAACTTGATTTGGGTGAGCGCCATGGAGAACTGTGTAAAATAATATTGGTCGGCCAAACTGGAATACATTTCGCTCATAACTACATCTTAACCGTAGATTTACAGGGTAAATTAGAAAATATTACTTTCTCTTCGAGACCAAAATGCGACCATTTCCGCTAAAATCTGGGGTTCTGTGGGCGACGGCTATTTGCAATCGGGCCATGGACCCTTTAACAAATATTGATTCTAAAGTTAGCTCATTAATCAACTAATATACTTAATGACAGTTGCTAAAACAAAAAATGAAAATGACAAGTCGTAAGGATCTATGGGTTAAATAACTTAAGTTATACATTTTGCAAATATAATAGAAATTGCTATTTCTGACCTACTGTAGTTTAAGCTGTGGTGAGACTCATCATAAATTAACAATTAAGCATGTCCCCAGCGAACCAATTATAACCTTTGCTCCTATTTACCTTACATAAATTTTGAGAAAAGAAAGATAAAGTGACTTTGTCTAGGAAATATTTAATGTTATTTATTGTTATTAGTTTAAAACAACAGTTTCCTTAAATAAAAATACACTAAATGTCCCCAGATATTCGCATGATTTCTAACACCAAGACCTATCTACATTTGGAGGAAAAAAACTCGGGGCAAAATAAGGCTTATACTTAGAGGTAAAGAACTAACCTCTAAGCTAGATGCAGCACTTATATATCCACATGTAGCATGGAATAGACTACGGCTACCAGACCCCCCCTCACCCCCCCCCCCGGGATTTTTGGATACAACCATTTTTGTGAAGTTTATAAACCATAAGCCATTGAATTCAGGTGTCTGCAAAATCTTCCTGGTTTTTAAACGGTGAGGGCGCCTTTTTCAAATGGCTGCCAAAATGCAACCACCCCCCTTTGGGAGAGAAGGCACCACCGCCTAGCACACAAGAACATCACATCACTTGATTTTGGTACCATGGATAGCTATGGTCCTCCTCTTTTCCTTGATACCAAAATGAGTCCACATGCCTAAGCATACGTGTCACATGACGTCATAAAGTTTGCATGTTGCAAAATTGTCAATTTCCATAACCTCAACCTAGGGGAAAATTCATTTTTTTTCGCCAAAAATGTTAGGAATATAATCCATTTTCATGCGTTTGTTGGCTCTACTTGATGAAAATGACTAGTTTTAATAAATGAAAGCATTTTAGTGCTAATAATGTTTTTGAGTCGCTAAAATTGCAAAATATCAATTTTCCACCCGATATTCAGTACATGTATTTTTTCAATACTTTCTCAACATATTACGGTCAAAGTGATGTCATAATGGGATGTTGGCACTTACTTTGATACCCCTTAAAGAACAAACTCTACGCTACCCTGTGGTACCAATTACAGGAATCGATGTTCAGTAACGAAAATCACGGGGGGGGGGGTCCTGGAGTTTGTTTACAAACATGGCTCAGGTAGACGAGGTTAAGTCAAAACGTGACAAATATATCGATGCCTTCCTAAGTCCTGGAAAGCGGACTGATGTGCCAGCGCACTCGTATGAGAGATTTGTATCGCACATCAGAGAGCCAATTATCAGCCTGAGTTGGTACCAGGCATGTGGCAGGGTCAGAAGTCCCCACCAATGATCAATGTTGGAAGTTAAATGATGGTGCCCTAGAGACAGGGGCCATCAGAAGAGTTGATGCCACAAGAGTTGTCGACATCATAGTAGAGAAAGATAATACGATACAGGAAGAAACATATTAGGACGGACTCTCAAAGAGAGGGAGGGAAGAGAAGATCATTTCTGAATCAAAGGAGCTGCAATTAAGCTAGTTATACCAAGGAAATAGCATCGCTAAAAGATCGTCAATTGATTGAAACTTACCAATGATTATTAACAATTGGAAATTCTTCTTATCGTATCCAAACACGGTGGTTCTCAAGTGATATAGCAAGAGGTGGGTACAATGTCTGGCTGCTTCACTGAATTCTGCAAGGGTCCTTGTCTGTGCATGTTGCAACAACATTGGGCAGACCAAGAGTGTGCAGGTCTGATCGGCTTCCAGGTAGACTCACTGCTGCAAGGAAACCTTTGATCGGCCGATTCGGATTCAGATCAAGTGAGACACCGCCATCAGCAATGAGAAGCCATCAAAAACCAATAGATGCCACTTGGTTGACAGCAAGTCCTTCTTTCCCCCAAGCCAACTCCCCCAAACTCTTAGCGACTATTTCAAAGGACCGAACTTGCTTAAGAAACTTACCCGGAACCTATAGCGGTCAGCAGCCGGCTCTGTCCCCAAACCCACAGGGCGCTCCATACCAGATAACTTGGCAAAGCTATGCTCACGCATGCTACGCTGCTGCACGTAATAGTTGTCCGCTGGAGCTGGCCGAAGACACCCCGCGACAAGTCGGTAGGAGGCATCCAATGACGGATCAAGCTTCTGGATTAACCTCCTCCCATACAGGGCAGCATACTCTGCACATGAGCAGCACAGGGCAGCGCCGTCGATTCAAGGCAGTGCGAGCGATACAGGGTAATGGGGAATAGCCCCTTGTGGGGGTTCAAGGGCAGATGACTACGAGAGCTGTTGAGTTTAACATGTTTGAGTGCCTTCGGAGAGCTACTATGAACTATGCTGAACGTGGCAGGGAGGGGCCAGGGGGCGGAGCCCCCAGGAGCGCTTGGGTTTTAGCATGTTTCAGCGCATCCGGAGAACTCTAGGCTACATCACATCATGAAGCCAGGAGGAACTATACTGGCGGGGTCCAGGGTTCGGAGCCCGTGGAAGCTTTGTGTTAAATAGGCATGTTTGAGTGCCTTCGGAGAGATCTCAGTTACTTCATTATCTTGAAGCAGATAACTTAACACCCCAGGTTTGACGGGTGGTCAAGGTGACGGAGCCCAAGAACCTCTCAGTTTTTTAGTATGTTTGAGGGCTGTTTCGGAGAGACTCTCAGTTATTCATATCTTGAAGCAGATGAACTCTACTGCCTGGGACAATAACAACAAAAATCACAAACATCATTTCAGCGCACCCTTTAGGTGGTTCTGTCCGGTGGCATTGCGCTCCTCCCCTTGCCCCCTCCTTAGCTACGCCCACTGCTTCCGATGTGGTATTATATATATAAGGGAGAGTGCAGTCCAAAGGCGACTCCTAAGTATACAAGACTATCCAGGTGCTCCAGGAGCGCTCCAGACCAGGTCACTAAAGGTGACGCTGGCACCGGCCACGCAGACTGAAGCATACACCTGTGCCCCGGATGGATCTGCGCGGTGATGGTTATCCTCACCAATAAGGCAATCCCATCTAAAGGCCCTTTGACGGTCTACCTTTGAAATCTGGCATCCTGTGCGCCAATTCCAATTAGATTGTCTTTCCAGAATAAAAACAGAAGGGCTCCCGCACTCTCAGGACGGTCGCCGGCACAGATGCCGAACAGGAGAGGCATGATGGCACGCTCCCGGGGCATTCCATCCCTGAGCCGACAATACCACAACCAACGCACCTGTGTGTTTGAAGTATGTTTAGTAAGTTCTTAAAACAACAACCATTATGTGGACGCGTTGGTTGTGTCGCCTACGCCGTAACTCCTTGCCTGAAGCTCTCGCAAGCAGGCGTAGTAAGAAGCGTGTTGCTCACCTAGTAACCATCCGTCCAAAACACATCAAGCTCAAGAAACCTGGGTAAGCGGTTTCAGGTGATCAGTGATTAAGGAGGAGGCTGTGGTTGTGGTCTAAAGTATAGTAAGTCATAGACCATTTTTTTTTTTTTTTTTTTTTTTTTTCTACATAAAGCGCCCTCTATTTATACACTTGAAAGGCTAACTACTTCATTTTTAAGTGTTTACTTACCTCAAAACTAATCACAGGTGCATTACCAAGTATAGAATAAGTTGACACCGGCATTTGCTTTAAAGAGGATTAAATGTGTAAATGCACGGGTGTTTCATTGTTTTGGTGGCCATTTTGAAAAAAAAAATATGACGACCCTCTAGAGGCGGGTTTAAGCATGCCAAAAGTGTTCAACGATCTTTGGTGGGGTGTTGGTGTGACTAAGTAGTCACATAGTGCCATGAATTTGGATCAAAAATTCAGACTTATGTCAAAAATGGGCATTAAGTGAATATTGGCCGCCATTATGAAAAAAAGCGTTCTCCACTCTTAACCAGGATGGGGATTTTTGCTGAACAACCTGATTTGATAAGCTATATGGTAAAGGTTCCAAAAATAGTGGTCTCCCAAAAATCCCCGGGGGGGTGCAGGGTTTCGGTTATCGGGATCACGACCTATAAACTCGTACACACAGATGTGAGGGACATGTTTGGAAGTGCTCGAAACATCAGCAACCTGTGTAGGTAAAGATCTGGTAAATATTTCTTTCAATAAACTTGTTTACGATTTTTTTCTTATTGCAATGTAGTTAGAGATGGCTGGCTTTGGCAGGAATATATGAAAAAAAAGAAGGAACTCAATGATATGCAAGCGGAGGCATATGACCAAGGAGAATTACTAGACAAACATTACATAGAGGCTCAGAGAAAAATACAATTTTTGCATTATTTCAGTTGTAACAGGGGTCAAAATGCTCCGATTTAGATTTTTAAAAAATGGAGCAAATTATTGATGGAGTTCCTAGGATTAAAATCAGGATAGTTTACTGTCTAAAATACTAGTTATCGATGTAGGGGAACAGACGGTCAACGTCCATTGCATTCAATGGGGGCTTGACCTTTTCCCCCTACTTCTGAAGAAACATTTGAGACCCTCAAAAACTATTCATTATTAATATTTTGATCCTATGAGCTACCAGCCAAGTAATTTCACCAATTTTTATCCAAAATCGGATGCAACTTAAATTTGACCCCTGTCACAACTGAAATTGACCTCTTATTGATGTTTTGATGTTTTTAGTCTATAACTCTCATAGTCTATAATCCTTGTGTTAGACAAATAAAATTGGGTATTTTTCAAGAACGATGGACCCTCGGCCCTGTACCAAACTTTGTCTTGGCACCATCTCATGAACGCACCATTGTGGCATCTGAAGAATTATGTTCAGGGGTCCCTGTTAGTCTGTCACATATTAATCACTCAAACATTTTGAACTTGAGAGGGGTTCAAATGTCTGCAAACCTGTCGCTCTCAAGCTAACTTACTATATAGCTGAAGGTTACAAGTTAAGCGCGTATATCTATCGCACTGTTGTTGAAAGGAATGGGGTTTATTTTAACCTCAAGCTCTAGTGATCGTTTTAGCGTTGAATGAATCGCAGTGAATGCAAAACAAATATAATTGAAGTAATAGAATTTCGCGGTTTCGGCTTTCTAGGTTGAGGTTGTTAGTTGGGGACTGGTTTGGTGGGCGGGGGGGGGGGGGGGGGCTGGTAAATGGTGAGTTGTCAGTGGGGTCATGTTGGCGGTGGTTGTGATGATTCTGTTCAGAACCTTATTGGTCGCTGTGAGCATTTGTCTAACGGACTGAGGTTGGCTGGAATTTTGTATGTTGAATTGAAACAAACATTTTCATGTAATTGGTTACGATGTTTTAATTATGTCAAAAGAGGAAGTGTTTTGGTTAACTGTTGACTGAAATAAGTTGGAGGTATCTGTCTTATATATCTTCCAATCATTACTCACTAAGTAGTAGAGAATTGTTGTACTAGGTGAAAAGGGTGCTTGGTCACAGGAACAAATATGAACAAAGTGTGCAGGAAAAAAGACTGGCAAGTAAAAAGAAGCTCCGTGTGGCTAGCTAACGGAGTGTGAGTGGCATTCAGGGACTACGGAAATCTCCAGTGATGAGCGGAACCCGTGAGGCTGTAGGTGTTCCAGAGCACACGACTTGAAAAAAAATTGGCTGGTAAGAGAATTCTACAGTGGGACACGTGTTCGTGTCCAGACAATGCACAGTACACACTTCTTTCAAACAATTTACAAAATGAAGGGCGCCGCTCATTACTCTCTCAGTACTGAATGGTGACGTCATATTGTGTACAGCTGGGGAGATTTTGGAAATTCCTCAATTTATGTCCTGACGTTCGAGAGACTTTTTGAGACCTCAGCGTGTCAAAAATAGATGCGCATGATAATGGGAAAATCAGGTATGAGTCTCGGCTATCGGAAGATGAAAACAGAATTTAATAAGACTTTCCGTTGTGAGTGTGGGTTGTTTTATGTGTAACGTTGTGCATGAGCCAATCCCGGAAATTTGAGGGTGTCAAATATTTTTGTTAGGTAGAGAGTGAATCCCCAGGGTCTGTGAATACAGGGGGAACAGGGTTATATCTCAAATATCGGGTAGGTAGTGGGTGAATCCCCAGGGTCTGTGAAAACAGGGAGAACAGGGTTAATGGCAAATATCGTTAGGAGGGGGTGAATCCCGGGTTGTGAATTACAGGGGAGAACAGGGTTTTTGTCAAATATTGTTAGGTAGTGGGTGCATCCCCAGGGTTGTGAATACGGGGAGAAACAGGGTAATGTAAAATATCTGTTAGGTAGTGGGTGAATCCCCAGGGTTGTGAATACATGGGAGAACAGGGTTAATGTCAATATCTGTAGGTAGTGGAGTGAATCCCCAGGGTCTGTGAATCCAGGGGGAGAACAGCGGGTATGTCAAATTCTGTAGGTAGTGAGTGAGCCCCAGGGTCTGTGATACAGGGCACGCCAGAACCAGGGTTAATGTCAAAATATCTGCTTAGGTAGCTGAGTGAATCCCCAGGGTATGGAATACAGGGGAGAACAGGGTTAATGTCAAATATCTTTAGGTAGTGGGTGAATCCCCATGGTCTTGTGAATACAGGGGAGAACTAGGGTTAATGTCAAATATCTGTTAGGTGTGGTGAATCCCCAGGGTATGTGAATTACAGGGGAGAACAGGGTTAATGTCAAAAATATCTGTTAGGTATGGGTGATCCTAGGGTCGGTGATTACAGGGGAGAACGGTTAAGTCAAATATCTGTAGGTAGGGGTGAATCCCCAGGGTTGTGAATACAGGGGAGAACAGGGTTAATGTCAAATATCGGTGAGGTAGTGAGTGTATCCCCAGGGTCTGTGAATACAGGAGAGAACAGGGTTAATGTCAACTATCTGTTAGGTAGTGAGTGAATCCCCAGGGTCTGTGAATTCAGGGGAGAACAGGGTTAATGACAAATATCTGTTAGGTAGTTGGGGAGTGAATCCCCAGGGTCTGTGAATAAGGGGAGAACAGGGATTACGTCAAAATATGTTAGGTAGTGAGTGAATCCCCAGGGTCGTGATACGGGGAGAACAGGTTAATGGTCAAATATCGGTAAGGTAGGGGGTGAATTCCCCAGTGTCTGTGATACCGGGGAAAACAGGGTTAATGTCAAATAATCTGTTAGGGAGTGGTGTATCCCCAGGGTCTGTGAATACAGGGGAGAAACAGGTTAATGTCAAAATCGTTAGGTAGTGGGTGAATCACCAGGGTATGTGAATAAAGGGAGAACAGGGTAATGTCAAATACTGTAGGTGGGGGGGATCCAGAGGGTATGTGAATCCAGGGTAGAGAACAGGGTTAATGTCAAAATCGGGTAGGTAGAGAGTGAATCCCCAGGGTCTGTGAATACAGGAGAGAACAGGGTTAATGTCAAAATATACTGTAGGGTAGTGAGGGAATCCCCAGGGTCTGTGAATACAGGGGAGAACAGGGTTAATGTCAAATATCTGTTAGAGTGGGTGAATCCCTAGGGTCTGTGAATACAGGGGAGAACAGGGTAATGTCAAATATCTGTTAGGTAGGGGTGAATCCCCAGTGTCGTGACTACAGGGGAGAACAGGGTTAATGTCACATATATGTAAGGTAGGGGTGAATCCCCAGGGGCTGTGGGAATACAGGGGGATGAACCGGGTTAATGTCAAAATCTGTAGGTAGTAAGTGAATTATCCCCAGGGTCTGTGAATACAGGGGAGAACAGCGGTAATGTCAAATATCTGTTAGGTGTGGGATGAATCCCTAGGGTCTGTGAATTTACAGGGGAGACACAGGGTTAATGTCATCTGTAGGTAGTGGGTGAATCCCCAGGTCGTGAATACAGGGGAGAACAGGGTTACTGTCAATATCTGTAAGGTGGGGGTGAATCCCTAGGGTCTGTGAATACAGGGGGAGAAGGGTTAATGTCAAACTATCTGTTAGTTAGTGAGTGAATCCCCAGGGTCTGTTAATACCGGGGGAGAGGGTTATGTCAAATATCTGTAGGTAGTGGGTGAATCCATAGGGTTGGAATCAGAGGAGAACAGGGCGAATGTCAAATAAGGTAGTGGGTGAATCCCCGGGTCTGGTAATACAGGAGGAACAGGGTTCATGTTCAAATATATGTTAGGTAGTGAGTGTATCCCCAGGGTCTGTGAATACAGGACGAGGAACAGGGTTACTCAAAATTTTTCGTTAGGTCGTGAGTGAATCCCCAGGGTCTGTGAATATAGGGAAAACAGGGTAATGTCAAATATATGAAGGTAGTTGAGTTGAGTCCCCAGGGTCTGTTTTTTGAAATTACCAGGGGGAGAAGGGTTAAGTCAAATATATGTTAGGTAGTGAGGAATTCCCCAGGGTCGTGATACAGGGGAGAACAGGGTTAATGTCGACTATCTGTAAGGTAGTGGGTGAATCCCCAGGGTCTTGAATTAAGGGGAAACAGGGTTAATGTCAAATATCTGTTAGGTAGTGGGTGAATCCAAGGGTCTGTGAATACAGGGGAGACACAGGGTTAATGTCAACAAATCTGTTAGGTGTGGGTGAATCCCCAGGGTCTGTGAATACAGGGGAGAACAGGTTAATGTCAAAGATCCTGTTAGGTAGGGGTGAATCCCTAGGTCTGTGAATACAGGGGAGAACGGGTAATGTCAAATATCGGTTAGGTAGGGAGTGAATCCCCCGGGGTCTGGAATAAAGAGAGAAAAGGGTTAATGTCAAAATTGTTTAGGTATGAGTGATCCCCCGGGTCTGTGAATACCGGGAGAACAGGGTTAATGTCAAATATTCTGTTAGAGTAGTGGGGGAATCCCTGGTCTGTGAATACATGGGAGAACAGGGTTAATGTCAAATATCTGTTAGGAGTGGTGTGAACCCCAGGGTCTGTTGAATACAGGGGAGAAACGGTTAATGTCAAATATTGTAAGGTAGTGGGTGATCCCCAGGGTCTTGTGAATACAGGGCGAGAACAGGTTAAGGTTCAAATATTGTTAGGTTAGAAGCTGATCCATAGGGTATGTGAATACAGGGGGAACAGGGTTAATGTCAAATATCTGTTTAGGTAGGGGGTGAACCCTAGGGTCTGTGGAATACAGGGGAGAACAGGGTTAATGTCAATATCCGTTGTAGGGGGTGAATCCCCAGGGTCGTGAATACGGGGAGAAACAGGGTAATGTTCCAAGATCTGTAAGGTAGTGGGGTGATATCCCCAGGGTCTGGAATACATGGGAGAAACCGGGTTAATGTCAAAGATCTGTTAGGTAGTGAGTGAATCCCCAGGGTCTGTGAATACAGGGGAGTACAGGGTTAATGTCAAATATCTGTAGGTAGTGGGGTGAATTTCCCTAGGGTTGTGAAACAGAGGAGGAACAGGGTTATGTCAAATAAGGTAGTGGGTGAATCCCCAGGGTAGTAAGACGCGAGAACAGGTAATGTCAAATATCGTTAGGTGTGAGTGAATCCCCAGGGTCTGTTGTGATAAAGGAGAGAACAGGGTTAATGTCAACTATCTGTTAGGTAGTGAGTGAATCCCCAGGGTCTGTGGAATATAGGGGAGAACAGGGTTAATGTCAAATATCTGTAAGGTAGTGAGTGAATCCCCAGGTCTGTGAATACAGGAG
>JAMKCH010046906.1:0-11822 GCA_023653785.1 Ophioderma brevispina
AGGAGTGCCAAAGAAGAAATCGTTAATCATTTTCAAAGGTTCAGTAGATCACCTTTTGCCAAATTGGTTCGAATGATTATTAGAAGATTACATTACCAATCAATGGGTCGATTTAAAATGTTTCAGGTATCACAACACATGAAGAAAAGATTTCTTTTTCTCATAGAGTTTGTACAGAGTGCGTCCATTTTTGTGGTCTTTCATTTTCCGTCAGATACCTGAACAAAAATGAAAGCGCCAGTTAAGTTTGTACAGGAGTGCGCCATATTTCCGTCAAGCGTCCATTTTCCGTTAGATGACTTGACGAAATTTGAAGCATCCATAGAGTTGTACAGGAGGCCTTGAAATTTCGTCGTGCTTGTCCATTTCCCTAGTCAGATGTCCTGAGACAAATAGAAGCATCCATCAAGTTGTACAAGGAGAGTGCTTAGAATTTCGTCATGCTTCCCTTTCGTTCAGACGGCCTACTGAAAATGGAATCATCCATAGATTTGTAGCAGGAGTGCAAAGAAAGAAATCTTTAAATCAATGTTTGTAAAAGGGTTCAGTATTACACCCTTTTGCCAAATTTGGTTGGATTGGATTACTAGAAGCTTACATTACAATCAATGGATCGAATTAAAATGTTTCAGATCACAAAAATAAGAAAAGACTTTCTCATTGAGTTTATACAGGATTGCGTCCATTATTCGTTCGTCGCGCTTTCCATTTTTCCGTCAGATTTCCTGACTAAAATGTAAGCATCCATTGACTTTGTACAGGAGCGCGTCATTTTTTCGTCGTGTCTTACATGTTCCCCGTCGAAATACTGACGAAATGGGATGCATGCATAGAGTTGGGTAGCAAGATGCGTCCTATTTCCGTCAGAGTCCATTTTCTCGTACAATAATACAAGTATTTGCGCTGAATATAGCTCAAAACTAGACTTGACCAGTTGAGGTGAAGTTATGTTTGTGAGACACTGATTAAATATTATAATATAGGCCACATGTATATCACGTTTCTTCTCGATTTTTTTCTTTCTAAAGTTGAACGTTTGAGACTATCCCTATCTTTGCGTCAGATCTAATCACAATGGGAATAATGTGCTGTGCTGATGTGCGTTGCCTGGGCCGTATTACATTTCAACTTCATAGCGCCCTCTTGATGATTACCTCCGCTATACTAGTGCGGCGTAAAATGGATCCATCCACCCCGAGCACGTGTATTGTGGATGTACACAAATCAATAAGGCCAGTATTCACAAACAACCATAAGTATTAATCCGTTCCATGTGAAGTGCTTCCAATTTCTCGTGCGTCATTTCTCGTCAGAACTATCGGCAACCGTAAATAAAACCATATGACACCTAGGGTGCATATGTTTGCATTTACACACCTGGGAGTTTTGATATCTTATACAACACAATACACTGCTAATGTAATTAAATGTCATTAAAAAAAACTCATCGCACTGTTTGGTTCAAACCATAGGCAGACATGAAGGCGGTCGAGTGGGGACTCGTCCCTGAAGCGTCGAGTGGGACCCCGTCCCTGAAGCGTAGAGTGGGACCTCGTCCCTGAACCGTCGAGTGGTACCTCGTCCCTGAAACGTCGAATGGGACCTCGTCCCTGAACGTCCGAGTGGACCTCTCCTGAAGTGTAGGTGGGACCTCGTCCCTGAGCGTCGAGTGGGACCTCCTCCCTTAAGTGTAAGTGTTCGACTTCGCGCCCTGAAGTAGTCGAGTGGTACCTTCGTCCCTGAATCGTCGTGGACCCTCTCGTCCCTGAAGTGTAGATTGGGACCTCGTCCCTGAATTGTAGAATGTGACCTCGTCCCTGAATTGGCGAGTGGGACCTCGTCCCGAAGCGTCGATTGGGAACCGGTCGTCCCTGCAGCCGTTAGAGTGGTAACTCATTCGTCCCTGTAAGCGTCGAGTGGGATCTCGTCCCTGAATTGTAGAATGCGACCTCGTCCCTGAAACGTCGAGTGGGACCCCGTCCCTGAAGTTAGAGTGCAGGTTTAAACCAACAATGCCCTAGCTTACCTTTAATAGCTGCATTAACAAATCATGGTAATGCAAAAAAAATGTCATCAACTTCCTAATTTATCTCCATCTTTTTTTCACTCACGTCATCCCCCCTCGATCAAATACAATAACGGCCATGATGTGAGTATCTGGATTTTTATTTAACTCACATCGTACCCCCGATCTAGCACATACTCGCCATGAGTGAGTATCTGGGAATTTTAGTTTTAACTCACAATGTCACCCCTTCGCATCTAATCCCACGCCATGATTTTGCTATCCCATTCTTAATTACGCACATTTAACACTACCTCTAAAGTGAGGGCAATATGTTCCCAGTACTCAATATCTTATAATAATAAATCCATATCCGTCTATTACATCGGGGCAGTCATAATATTATTCCTATGAGACCATGTTCATAACTCTCCCTACAAAATGATATGATTTAATGAAAGTTTAATTATTCCGAAAAACATCCAAAATGACAAAACAATTTAATTAATACACCAAATCCAGTAATGCAGGAAGAAGTGATAACTTTCTCAAAACTGTTGATTGCAAGGGTAAAACGTTACCATATGTCTTTAGAAGTTATTTGTATTTATTTTATTCACATATAATATTCCAAAACAAATAAAGAGAAGAATAAACAAACTTCACCTTCCATTTAGACGGACAATAGCATGGTCTTCAACATCAATATAAATTTAACTATTAACATGATTTACTTCTCCTAAACTGAACAGTTGAAGCGAAAATATTTAACTATGTCGTCATGCTCATAACTTCCTAACAAAAATTCATTAAATTATCTCTACCTCTCCTAATATTAGACGTTCAGTGAGCAGTGCAGTTACTTGCAGTGAATTGCTTGAATTTACATGAAATTAATCATTCATGAATTACAAGAGAAAAAATAAATATTATCATGTCTGTCGCTTTTCAACTTCATAAAGTCTCACCATATAACAACAAACATTCATTATATTATTCCTCTACCGCTACTAATATTTGCTGTATGCGCATACGTGAATGACCTAAAGTTTACATGAAATTACTCTCTCGTGAATTAAAGAGGAAAAAAAATATTTAATCACGTAAAAAATGATCACTCTAAACTTCATTACCAGATTTAAAATCATATCCAAACATTATAATTATTTTCTATATTCTCCTAATTCTTTGCAGTTCGGTGCGCCATGGCAGTACTATACAGTTTGAATGACCTTGAATTTGCATTAGGACCGTGAATAAATTAACAATGAAAAATCAAAAGAGGAGAAGAGATTCACAATGTGCATTTTTCACAAAAACAAAATCTTGTCATTTCCGAAATCACTAAAGATTTTCCAAATTTAATTATATAAGTTACTAGTTGTCAAACATCTTAATGCAAGATAATATCTCGCAAAACAATCCCATCAAGCCGACACGGGGTCCCTATACCTGCGGTGTAACGACAACACCATGACAACAGCAAGACACACGCATTCCAGGAGCCGCTGGTACTTGTACATGTAGCATGAAGACAAGCAAAGACAACAAGGTCCACACAGTATATTGGCCCGTACCATAGAGTGTGTGCATGTGAAACGACAAGATGGCGCAATCGTGTTAAGTTAAGTGCAAGTTTATTTACATATATCATCAAAATACATAAAACATCAGAATAACAGTGTACAACAGTCATGTAATGCAAAGTTAAGTCCTCATACAAAGTCTTGGATGCCAATATTATCAAGATACAAAATTTGGGAACAAAAATATCTAGATCCAAATTCAAACAAGATAAATATTATAAATATGATATGGAAAATAATTATATATGAAAATAAAATTACATTACCAATGTACAAGTAATAAGGGGATATAGTTACTTATTTTGACGTGAATATGACAGGAGAGGCCTTCAAACTTAAACGCTTAAGATGGCCCACACTTGAAAATAGCAATAATGAAGTAAGATATCGGCAAAGGACAGGACAAATAGAAGGAAACGACGACACCGAGGGGAAAGGACATGACGAGGGGACAAGACAATTAAAATACAAGGAGAGTGTAGCTTATGGGTTTAAAGAGAGGAAAGCACATGTCAAGGAGGTAATCCGTCCAAACCGAACACGCTGGCAGTGGTAACGAAGAAAAAGTATGAGTATCATATGTAATATTTGCTAACTTTAACCAACACCACCAAAAAAAAGAAAAAAAAAACAATTGCAGCACAATCACAAGCTTATTCAACAAAAAAAAAAAGAAACACATTTTCATCACCTACTTTCATATTTAGATAACTAATAGAATAATAATAATAATAACAGGAATTTATATAGCGCCTTAGATTAAGATGGTATTCAAAGCGCTACATGGTCTTACAGTTACAAAACATTTATAAATCTTAAGTACAATCTTTAAAGCTACAATCTTAAAAACTATATACAACATATACATGTAATTAATTTGGAAAAGATATGTTTCAATTTTGCTTTGAAATGGTTTAGTTTAGTTTCGGAGACATACGCATTGTTGAAGGTAATTATTCCATACACGTGGTGCTGCATGGCGGAAAGCTTGTCACCGTTAGGAGTCCCGTGGGTCCCAAAAAAAAACGCAAACACTTGGATGGCAGGCCACATAAGTTAGGAACAAAAAGCACGTGACTACTTGTTTTTGTTGTACGGTAAGATGGGACTGTTAGCTAATATTTCTAAAAAGTTCATAAAGGTTAGAGTCCAATATTTTTTAAGATATGACCCAGAAAATCATGCAAACTGCAGGAACCCATTTACCAAATTGAGGGCGCCTATTAAACTACAATACGGCAACTTTACGTTTTGCGCCAGCAATCACGATATGAATCTCCAGTCCAACCACCATTTTCCTTTTTAAAGGACAGCTCCTGCAACAGAGATTTAACATAATGAATGTTCCATTGGTTATTAACAGCTAAAAAAACATGCATTTTAACACACTTTAAAAAAATTCGAATGAGGAAGTTTAGGATCAACAAACGCTTCGTATGTCCAATAAGACAGCATGGATTTTAAAGCTAATCATTCATCATCATTTTGTGACGGCACACAAAGAGTTATCTAAACCCAAAATTAATGACAGAAGAATATACTGATATTGTTAGTATTGAGTTTTGTGTTGAAAACTAGGTTGTACTTTCATAAAGTTGAGAATGTAGCATTCTCAATAACAATAAATGTAACAACGGTTGAACACGATAACAATATCAGTCCAAGCATGTTTACAGCCCAACTCATCTATCATTTTATGTAAGTGGAGGTTGTCCCTGAACTTAGGCATAGTCTTATATCGTCTTGATGAAACATTATTTATCACCAATAAATTAATGTTTTAACATTGTCAGTTAAGTAATAATATGTAAATGCATTTCATTGAACAGTAAGAAGTTGTTCTGCACGAAAATTGGGCAAAAGTAAATGTTGAATGCAATCGATATTGTATTGCCATGCTGTTCTTCATTGCCAATCCGGGTGCCAGGCTTGTGGTTACCAAACTCCTCATTTTTTTAAAAGGGTTTCATGCAGCGTACTTGATGTTGGGGTCATATCTTAAAAAAAATATTGACTCTACCCTTTATTGAACTTTTCAGGGACATTAGCTAACAGTACCATCTTACTTACAAAGAGAGTAAGGAGTCACGGCTTTTGTTTCAAAACTTATGCGCGCCGGCCACCAAGTGTTGCTTTTTTTTTGGGACACCGGTATATGTTCGTTTTGACACGAGAGATGCTTGTCAAATGGCGATCGAAGAAGATACATGGTGTTGGGAGTTGTGAGTGTGACATTGAATAAGATTATCAGGTATATGGGGTGCAGCCATTTTGCAATATATGTTGTGTAAGGAGTTGGAAAATGAGCCTCTCATTAACAGGTAACCAGTGAGGTTTTGTTTTAATAATGGTGTTATGGCTCACTCCGGTTTGATTAAAATGAGTCCTGCAGCCCTGTTTTGAATAGATTGGGGAAGTCGCCTTTGTTCATTTTAAGTTAATACCATATAGTAGTGAGTTGCAGTAGTCCAGTTTAGAATACAAGGATCTTCAGCATGTTTACATGTTTTCCTCATTCAATTGTAGCGGCGAATACGGGCAATATTTCTGAAGATGAAAATTGAGGGACTTGGAAAGTGTAGAAAGATGGCAGGACATGGACAGATCAGAATCAAAGTGGAACACCAAGATACGAACAGTTAGGTGATGGTACAATTGTAGTTCTGCAGAAATTCAGGGATACGTTGTGAAGGTGCCTTAAATTGTTTTTTGGATCCAGCAATAAAAATTCAGTTTTGTCCTCATTCGGTTTTTTAGTTTATTTATATTCAATCATCCCAATTCTTTTATGTCTTAATGCATGCTCGTCCAGTTTGAAATAAATGCAGTGACACTATTTCCCTCCCAGGTTATTTTTTTTTGGGATCAATTCGTCTGTGTAAATGTGGGTGTGTCATCTTGCGTATATGTGATAGTTAAGTCCATGTTTTTTTAGTATTTTTGCCCATAGGGTAAGTATATATAAAATAAAAGTCCTGGACCTACCACAGACCTGTGGCCAAGGCCAAAATCCATGGTATGGCCTCTTGAAAAATTGCCCGCAACACAACTCTCTTTTACTTTGACGTGGTAGACTGAATCCATCTACTCACAGTGGTTTTAATGCCAATATTATGTGTAGTCTTCATCTAAATGTCAAAATCAATAGTGGGGGGGGGGGGTTTCGAATGCGGCACATAATCCAGTAAAACAAGGTACCCTTGCTTGTGTCGGTCCATAGCACAGGCAATTCATTTTTTCACTTTGAGGAGGGCTGTTTCAGTGCCATGCATAGCCTTGTAAGCGATTGGGGTGGATCAAGCAAGTGATTTTCAGACCTGTTTGGGTATTAAGTCTGGGCATATGCGCTTTTTCCAAAAGTTTTGAAAAACATATTGATTGTGAGACAGGTCGGTAATTTTTGAGGTCGTTAGGGTCCAAGGTAGTTTTCTTTATGAGTGGCGAACGATAGCTTGTTTCAACGCTGTTGCACTGTACCAGACTGAATGACATATTGCAATGATAATGTTAGGCGCAGTATTGGTGTGATGGCATTGTTTAAAGTAGCCATTTGGTATAACTCCCCCATAAACAACTTTTGTTTTGCAATTTTACAGATTTATTTTTTTTATTTTTTTTATTTTTTTTATTTTTTGTAACTTATTTTAAAAGTTATTATTGAGTTTTGAGTTGTAAATCCGTGCCTAGATAGTTCCAAATTTTAGTTCCAGTGTCCTTTAAGTAAGGAAAATTTAATTATGTAATAGATGGTTTTAATAGATTATAACGTGGTGGGCATATCTGGTATTGTAATTATGGATTTCATTACCTTTGGTGAAAAAATTGGTACATGTTAGGTAGAGTGTTGTTACAAAACGTACATAAACAGAGCAGTTTGAATTTTGTTAAGGTCCTAATGTTTAAAGTATTTAGGCTTAAGAACAGTTTTTAGTATGGCTAATAATTTGGAATTGGTAATGATACGATGGCTTTTTTTTTTTTTTTTTTTAAGTTTGAATAAATAGTGGTCTTGTTGTGTTAGGAAAAGTCCAAGGCAGAGTTATATTGAAATGAATGGGGTGTAATTGCCCATGCTATATTACTAAAAGACAGTTAGGAGGGGAGAATACGTGTTATAGAGTGTAAACAAATATTTGAGGGAAGTATAATGTTCCTAATTTTCTCAGAATCCAAATTATTAACGGGGCAATTAATTAAGTTATTTGTGGGGTGGTGTGATTTTTCCAGTTGAGTTCCTAATCTATGACAACACCAAGAAACTTAGTACTGTCCAGTAGGATGGATTGATTTGCCATCGATTTTGATGTCTATATGCGATGGCTTATTTTTTTCTTTTTCGTGGTAAAATGATGAATTTTAGTTTTACTAACTTGAGTGAAAGTTTGTTAGCTTTTAAACCATTGGAGACGTGGGTGATCTCTGTATTGAATATGCTGGTTAGGGTATCTAGGTTGGGGTGGGAGAGGAAAATATTTGTATCCTCAGCAAAAAGACAAAACGAAGTATTTTGTAGAATTGGGGATATCCTTAACCAAGTAAGAAGAGGAGGTGGGACCAGTAAAGGAGCCTTGGGAACGCCACAGGATACTGGTAGGAGACCAAAGATGGGAATTAAAAGTAGTAAATTGCTGTCTATTCTTGAAGCTAGTTAGAAGAAGTCAAGGGAGTACCACGGATACCATAAATGGTGAAGTTTGGTTGAGAATAATAGGGTGGTCTATGGTATCGAACGCCATGGATAGGTCTAGCAGATGCAATTGGTGTGAAGTTTTTTTGAAAGTGCAGAAGAGATCTTATCGTATATGTCAAAGAGAGCCAGATCAGTTTTATTTTTGTTTCTGAAAGCCATATTGGTTATTATGGAGACTATTGTGAGGGAGAAAATATTTCGGCCTGTTATAGATTAAGCGTTCGAGAATTTTGGAGAAACAGAATAAGAAAATTGGACGATAATTGGAGAAGATGTGAGGATCGTCTTTTTTTAAAGATGGGGAACGACTTGCTATTTTTAAGGCTTAAGGGAGATGCCATGGGAGGGAGAGGTTGAAAATATGGGCAAGAGCGGCTTTGGATATAAAGGGGCTAATATACTGGCCACCGTAAGCTTATAAATCATCAATAACCAGCACTCTTGCCGCTTTTGAAAGTACCAATGAGTCCATGATTTCTTTTTCAGATGTATGTTTTAACAAAAAATTTTATTTTTCAAAAGGGGCCGGAAGGAAAGCGGCAAAGTTTTTTTGGACTGGTGTTTTTTTGGGCTTAATTTTGGACCAATTTCAGCAAAAAATATGGGGGTGTTTTGAATTTAGCAGCAATGATGTTTCGGATCAGTAATTTTTGAATCATTGTCGACAAAGTGTGTAGCATTGGTGTTTCTTTTAGATTTACCAAGTATCTATTAATAGAGCGCCAAGTGTTTTTAATGTGTTTTTTTATATAAAGTAAATTTATTGTTAGGATAGTTTCCTACAGATATTCGAATAATTGATGTAGTTTATTCTGTATTTAACAACCCTCGTCTACCGAAGGGGGGGTGGTATACCCCCCCCCTTCAGGGTTTTTTTCCCCGGCTTGTAAACCCCCTTTTATTTGGTTCCAAATTATTTCATGTAACTTGTAATTACATTTCCGCTCATTTTTAATCCAAAACAAACATCCACCAGGTATAGGTAAGTACCGGTATCCCAAAGTGATCGATAGGGGGGGGGGGGGGGTGGAACCCCCCCCCCCGTCCGGGAGAGAAGTACCAACATGCCTAACACAACACAGGAACAACAACAACATTTGTATTTTGGCACCATAATTAGCTTGGTCCTCCTCTTTCCCATTGATACCAAATGATACCCCAACAGCCCTAGCATTACGTCACAGTGACGTCATAAAGTTTTCGCATGTCCATCAAAACTTGCCATTTCCATAGACACATCACATGAAAATTCAATTTTTTCGCCAAAAAGGTGAAAAAAATCAATTGTAATGCGTTTTTTGACTCTACTTGATGGGAAAGACTAGTTTTATATCGACAATCATTGTTAGAGCTAAAAGGGGGTTTTAGTGCCGCTAAATTGCGAAAATATCAACTTTTTCCACCCTATATCAGTTTTCGTCGTACTTTTCCCTCACATTGACGTCATGGTGACTCATAATGGGGATGTAGTACTTATTTTGGTACCACTGGAAAGAAGAAACTCTAAGGCTTCCTTTGGTACCAAATTTCCAGGAATCGGGTGTTCACAGTAAAAACGAAAATCACAGGGGGGGGGTGGTAAACACCCCCCCCCCCCCCCCCCCCCTTCGGGAGTTTGTTACAAAAAATGGCTCCAGTAGACGAGGGTTAACATATTTAATTTTGTTTACCTTTCAGTTTGGGTGTTTAGGTAGGTCTTTGTAGAGGTTTGTTTTTCTCTTTATATTTGATTTACTTATACCTGCAGTGACCCATGGGTTTATTTTGTTTGCGCTTGTTAAATTTTTGTTTTGATTTTTAGGAACGTGTTTTGTCATAGTACAATTTTAGTAAACTTCGGAAATGAATTTTTAAGCGTAAGACTCGTCGGCTTAATTACAAGTCTAATAACGTATCCCAGTTATTTTGGTTTAAGATCAATCCCGAAATAGTCCAGGTAGAACGTTTCTGTGAACCGTACAGTTGATAATAATACACAATTTTTTGCGTGAAAACTGAATGATTGTGGGGTGTGTAGAATAAAATCTGCCGGGTGCCACCTGGCATCCTTGGGCGTTTTTGAGAAAATCCAAGATGGCGTCGCCATAATGATAATTATCTATTCCACCCTAATTTTTAATTTTAACTATGGAGTTACTAGATATAGATCGGAAGAATCCAATGACAAGGTATTGCACTTGTAACTTAAGTCATACTTTCAAATTCAATGGAAGCCAAATCCAATAATTTTAAAATATTCCTTAATTAACAGCAAATACCTGCGATAAAAAATATACAATGAATTACTTAGATTATGTTTTGTTTAGACAACATCATGTATTCTGCTCTATTTAAAATTTGTACAACATGACTTCAAATCAATATGGCGCCCCACTTGAACTCTTCAAAAAATAACTTGACACAAATTTATTAAGTATTACAGCCTTCAAAATCGAAAGCAATGTGTCAATGCCATTGAATGTACCAGTTGATCCTATACCAATGTGACACATACATTTTCAAATTTGTTTTAAATGCGGCCCACATCGAAATAAAACCGCAATATGGTTCGACGTTGGCAAAAATACCATAGGAATACACCTTTTTTTCACATATATTTCTCTCAATTTATAATTTGACCCATTTTTTATTTATATCGTGATTACCTGGTAAATCACTTGGTTAGGATCATAGGTACATTTCTAATTGGTTTCATTGACCAATCACTTTATAACTTGAAGGTACTATTTAGAATTTGTGTCAAGTATTTTTTTGAGATATTCCCGGTTTTTTGGCTGCCATATTGAGTGACGTCATGTTACAACTAAAGTATCAGAAATAATTTAGTGTGGTCTACAGCATAATCTAAGTTTTTCTGTTTATTTTGTATCTCAGGCATTTGCTGTTTATAAGTGCAATATTGGTGTAACGAAGGGGGTTATAGAGTTTTGGCTTCCATTTTGACTTTGAAGTTGACTAGTTCCAAGTGCCATACCACTTGTCATTGGATCCATAGTAATAGGTCTAGTAACTCCTAGTTTTGAAAATATAGGGTTGAATAGATAATGATCATTTATGGCGACGCCATCCAATTGGATTTCTCAAAACGCCCAAGGATGCCCTGTGGACCCGCATGAATTCTTATTCTACACACCCTAATCTATCATTTTCCAGCAAAAAATTGTTATTATACTCACTGTTCGGTCAGGCCATAACTTGGTGTTCCATAATCTCTCTCCGACTAAAAGAATGACATATTGATTTTGGGGGTACTTTTTAAGGGATAATTGAGTACTAGTGGCTCTTATCAGTTGTGGGTGACCTTTAATTATATATTATACAGGAGGTAGATGGAATATAGGAAAATGATGGTAACATCGCTGAATAAAATACCTGGGTAAATTTATTACTCAATAATGTTTTGAAGATATTGTCGATTAGAGTTGCCTGATCTGGTAGTTTCACAACAAACGCGTAGGCTTATCGATTAGTGGATAGAATGGTTCAGAATAGAATCTGTATGTAGAATTCATTATGAAGTTCTGGTTGGCGATGCTTTAAG
>JAMKCH010046907.1:0-11707 GCA_023653785.1 Ophioderma brevispina
AAAAGACAAACCTCCCCCCCCTAAACGATTGACCTCAGGTCATGAAGTAATTGGCTTGATGATTAATCTTATGAAAGCAAATGTAAATAAAACGAAGGTAATGTTGCTGGGTACACCATTTAAAACAAGACAAATTAGTAATTTAAATACTTATGGATGATATTGAGCTTGAAAATGCTTAATTTGTTTAAATATCTCGGTTTTTAATTGCATTCAAACTTAAAATGAATGATAATGTGGATAATGTTTGCCCATAAGGTTTGCAAGCGTCTTGATATAATGAGGAGTTAAGCCATTTTTCAGTAGTTCCCTCATCACAGTATATAATACATTGGTCCCCCTCACTTTGATTATGGAATGGTTGTCTGGAGTAATTGTACAGAAACTATTTAAAAAGGCTTCAAAAACTACAGAATGCGGCCATGAGGATCATTTTTAAAGTATGCCATACCGTACAACATTAATGATATGCTAAGAACTTTAGGTTTTTGGAGATTCATTGTCGTATTTTTAAATATTGGATGTATGAATGCCTAACCAAAATTTTAAATAATTTGGCTCACCCTATTACCTCCCCGTATGATCTTTTTCCCCATGAAATTAGTTTTGTCATTCTGTAAATACACGTAAAAGCAAAGCTGGCAATCTGTACATGCCTAGTTATAATACATACTATGGTAAAAGTAGATTGGTTATAAAGGTTGTGTCACTTGGAATGTATTTACAAGATATCGTGGTGACCAAACATTTCAGTCTTTCAAATCAGCCTTTTAAAAAGATCTGAAATTATGCTAGTGTAACTTGCCATTCATATTACAGTATCATCACCACACTTTAGGTCGTCCGATGAAATCGGATAGACCTATGGGCCAGCATGATTTGGTGTGTCTGGTGTATGCTTTGTGTGATAGTACGCTGTATGCGTGGATGGATGAATGTATGTGTATGGATCGATGTGTGTGTGTGCGTCGTGTGTGTGTGTGTGTGTGGGTGTGCGTGTGTGTGGTGTGTGCTCGCGCGCGTGTGTGTGGTTTAACTATTTGTGGTTTCGGATTTCATCATGGGACGAAGGGTCTTTGTGGGTTTAGTATGGGGCGCGGTGTGTTGTGGATTGAGATTTGTTGGCTTTTTTGCTACATTTGAAAATTTGGAGGTCTTAAAATGTAGATAATGGTCCTAGGTAACCAAATAAATCTGTTACAAGGGGGGGAGCACCACCACGAGTGTATGGTAGTAAAACTTTTACATCTTGCCCTGACCCCTTCCTTTCTGGCCCCACCTTAGCTTCCCCTCCTCGTTGTGCTACCCCCTAGCCCCCTCTCGGCCACCGTCTACCCCTTCTCTCATTATCTCTTTCCTACGCGCTCGCTCCACCCCCCCCCCTCCCTTATCCACTCCCCCTCCGTTGGCGGCCATCTGGTTTTCAAAATGGCCTGCCATTTTCAACAAATTTTGCCTTATATCTGCGACTTCTGAGCAACATAGAAGGCCCTCAAATTGGTGGAATACCGTGTCTTAGATGTCAAGAAACACAAATATCAAATTCAGAAGTCGCAGAATGTTTCCTTCAGGGGGACATCTTGAATTTCACAATGGCCGCACCATTTCAACACTATTTTGCTCCTATATCTGACATTCTTCGACAACATAGAAGGCTCAACGCTGTGATAAAACCCCTGTTTGGGATGTCGTGAAACGCAGAATATTACATCAAAAAATCACAGATTGTTTCCATTAGGCGGCCATCTTGAATTTCAAAATGGCCAGCCATTTTAACATATACTTCGCCCAAATCCTGGACTTTCCGAGCAACATGGAACTCCAATTGGTGACAAACAATATCAGTTGGGGATTGCAGGAACACATATATTACAGCCAGACAGTGACACAATTGTTTTCCTTCTGGCAAGCCATCTTGAATTTCAAAATGCGCCATTTCTAACGTAACTTGGCGCTCAATATCTGGACATTCTGGGCAAACATAAAAGGCTCCATGTGGTGGCAATACTCCTGTTTTCTGATGTTAAGGAAAATATATAGTACAACTCCATAGAGTCGCAGCTTGTTTCCTTCTGACAGCCATCTTAATTCAAATGGCTCTTTTTTACTTTTTTTGACATTACTACTTTCGGCCGAATTAACTTAAAATCATGGAAGCCATGGAGAAGCCAAGCTCTGGGTGTTTAAACTAATAGTTTTGTATATAGTTTCAATGTTATTGCTGTCCATACTTCCAGTGCAATTTCAAGTATTGATTACCAGGCGGGCGGCCGCAAAGGCCGAGATTGTTCACATGTGTCCCAAATGTCCCTGTCCGTCATTAAGTTTGGGGATTTCAAATGGGGGATCCCTATCCTTCTGCATGTCTCGAGCAATCCCATCAATTAGTTAAAAGGCGACGACCTTGTTTGGGCTGGTAACCTCCAACATGTGAAGTCCGAGATTCTGTGATCAATCGCAACTATAACAATGCACCGGCAAATCATGGCGGCATTGGCAACAGAAGATGAGAATTGGAATTATGTCTCCACATATCTGTGCTTTGGTTTGTACCTTGCATAGAAGCCTGGTTAGGTGCCATCCAGTTATAAATCCTGTAGCTCTTTCTTCAGGTCCAGGTCTCAGGGATCCTGTACATGATGCTCTCTTCACAGGCTTCTAAAGAACTGTCAGCTTGGTTGAATTTACGAAAACCATTATGGTTTCGTCCCTGAGAATGGGAACTATGTGAGAAACGATTCTGTTGAGCAGCAATTGAGTTGTAGATCTTAGAAACCAGTGGTGTCAGTGTGATTCCTCTGTATTTTTGGGGTTGTTTGAGGTCACCTTTCTTTGGTAAGAGGAGTTTTTCCCATGTAGTGTGTCTTTTACCAAAATTCCACACCACATTTTGATCCATGAAAAGTGGCTTCTTCCTGATGCCTTGAGGAATGTTATCGGAACCAGGCGTCTTGGTGTTGTTTCAGGTCTTCACAGGCAGATCAGAACTTCTCGATAGTGAAAGGTCCATCTTGATAGGAAAGGGTGTCTGCTATCTTTTGATTGAGAAAAGGTTTTCGTCAAGGTTAGTGTTATTCGGAACTTGTTTTCGGCCAAGTAGAGACTAAAGAGCTTAAACCATGTGTCGAGGCGCTCTCGGTGATTTCACCTTTGATTTCTTATAGGTGGTGTAGCTTTCTTATGTGCCTCCCAGGCAGCATGCTTATATTGAGATGTTAGGTGTCAAGTGTTTTAGCTTTGGACTTAACATGCTCCGCAAGCAAACCACGGTGGGTAAAGCATCATCAAGTGCAGACTTAAAGCGCCTTAAGGTTCTGCTTGGGATCTTCTGTGGATTTAGTACGGTGGTTCTTGACTGCAGACTTCAGTTATCTCGTGGCTTGATGACTTATGTCATTTGAGGCAAGGCAGTAGTCTTCTTCCTTTCTCCAAGGTAGCTCTCCATTGTCAATGTTTTTGTATGGCTTGAAGTGACAGCTCAATATATACTGTGATGGGGTTCTAATCTTCAGCTTCATCAAACAGAGTGTTGAACCTGTTATGTACTGCTACAGTATACTGCTTCGCAAGCTTGTGTATCTCCCCTTCTCCAGTCATCGACGGTAACTTATCCTGCTCCTGCAATAGACAATTCTAGTATGATCAGACTTAACAGTTTGAAAAGTGTTGTAGCTCTTAGTTTCTTAATATGGTTTAAGTTTCCACCCTCTCTGATCAGAATGTAGTTCCCAGCTGGACAAGTTCTCCATTGGGCGTGGTCATGTCCCGTCTGACTTGCTTTATTTTGGATTTTGTTGCCAGTGGTAACAAGGTAAACCTTTTTTCACAATTCCCCTCACGCACACCCACCTCCGCTGGTCCCGCCTCTGCACGCGACAACGTTTCCCCAGGCCCAAGTCTAGCACCACAATCCCAGGGATGCCAACAGAATATTTTAGTGGGCTGGAAACTTTCCTGTCATATCATGATTGGATCTTCCAGTAGCTTTAGGCACCAACCCCACCATCTGAATTTGGTAGAGACCAATGTTTACTCAGGAAGCATACGACTTCATATCAGGGGGCTTTAACCCTGGTGCAACATTGTAAACAATTCCGGCTTGTCCATTAGCTAAATAGTAGCTGGGGTTCACCATGTCCCAGCACCCTTTTCTGTGGGGGGAGGTCCCGTAGCCTTTGTCTTTCACAGTGAACCTCGGCCACCACATCAATAGCAACACACATCACCAAACATGGGTCTTGCCACCAAAATGGGGCCGTTTATTTGCTCGCCAGACCGATATTGGGCGAAGTTTTTCCCATTCATCATCAGCTATTCAGTCCCTGCAAGACTAAATCTCAACATGTTTATCCTGAACCATGAGGTCCTGGACACCCCTGCATACACCTGCCCTTCTATGCAATGGGTGGGAAGCGATGGAGAAATTCCATAATCCCTTATTCAATTTCCAATCTTATAGGAACTATTTGAGTATGACCAGAAACCCGACTCTCACGGGCCGAACCAGGGGCGCTCGAATCGATCGCTCTTATATCCTGCCTGGCCACGGTTCAGCGCCCTATTCGAACCGCCTTCGGCAACCATTTGAAATTCAAGATGGCCACCGAGGGAAATAATCTTCGACTTTTATGAATGTAAAATGTGTTCCTTGACATCACAAACATGGTAAATTGCAACCAAATCAGCCTTTATGTTTTCGCGAAGTCAAGAATATTGGCGAAGTATATATTAAAAATGGCAGCCATTTTGAACTTCAAGATGGCCGCCGGAAGGATACAATCTGTGACGTTTCGGATGTAATATTTGTGTTCCTTTCCATCACAAACATGGGTATTGTTGCCAACTTGAGCCTTCTAGTTTGCTCAGAATCCAGATAAGAGAAAATTGTGAAAAAAATTGGCCGGCCATTTGAAATTCCATGAGTCCGCCTGAAGAAACTTCTGCGGACTTTCTGAATGTGATATTTTGGTTTTCCTTACATCACAACTGGGTTTTGTCCCATTTGAACCTTCTATGTTGCTCAGGAAGTCCAATATATAGCTAATATGTTGAAAATGGGCAGCCATTTTTGAAATCCCAGATGCCGCCAACGGAAGGGACTAAAAAAATGGTAACAATTTGATTTGGATTCTAGGATCATTATCTACATTTAAGATCCTAAATTCCAAGTGTATCAAAAGCCAACAAATGACACACTGTCCCCTACTCTAGTTACGGTTGAAGGTCGGGGTCATTCGGGATCTTAGAACCATATAATTGGACGAGCTATTGGGACTGTTGTCCCTATTTTTTTAATTACATTTACGATTTCAGTAAATGTCTTTGTATTGTAGATATTTATACTTTTAGTATATCAATCTATATTTTTATATGAATTTTCTATTTCTTAATGAATAATCAAAATTATGTTTAATCAATGTCTTTTATCCATCTCAGACTTTTAAAATCATTGTTGGGGGTTTTTCTTATCGACTGTGTTTTCTGTGGTATTTATATTTAAATATTAATTTTAACGTGTATCTTTTATACCTTTATGAATTATCAGGGCCTTTGAAATCAATCTTTGTTGAGTAGGTTACCTGTTTTTTTAAAATATTGTGCAATAATAAATAAATAAATGTTGGCATGCCAACTGTCAAAAGCGTGGCAAAACCCAACATTGTTCCAATGTCGGCCATGCCCAACTGCCAATGCTTCCATGTTTGCTATGCTTACTGGTGAATTACCTCCAAGGACCTTTGACCTTTAATTACTTCTGTGGCAGAACATTTGGCAGACGGGGAAAAAAACCTACTAGACTTTGGAACTCTTTTCCACCAAACATCTCAACAACCCATTCATAAAATCATTCTGAGCAGCTTTGATTAATTTTTCAACATGGCATAAATTTACACAGATGACGGACAGTACTGGGTCCCACTCAAATATCGTTTGTCTGCGCCAGTCAAGAACAACATCCTTTATTCCGATCTTAAAATCCATTGGTAATACGGAACCCTAATTTTTCAATTATTTCCAAGCTTAACATGACAAGAATTGGCCTTCCAATCAACTGTCAGCGAGCGCAAAATGAAATAATCCAAAGAATATATAACAAACATTGACCAACATCTTTGATAGACTTCGACTACAACTACGCGCATTATAATACCCACGCGTAATCAATTAAAAACAGGCATTGAACGAAAACCTAAAAAAAAGCCCCTTTGTTCTCATGATGTTACACTATTATAAAGTACATTTCCTACTCTTCAATATGAGGTGTATCCAATCTCATTTGGACAATTCTTCAGAGAACTTTGCCCTGAAAAGGGTTATAAAATTCAGGATGGAGAATTTGTGAATCATAATAATTATATAAAATTAAAAAAAAAGGTTTTGGTAAAATTTAGTATAGGTAAGGTTCCTCACAAAGGAAGACAGGTGGTAGCAGGATTGAACTTACATAAGTATTATTATAATTATGAAGAAAGCACTGTAAAATGTTTGAATCTAATTTTCTTAATATCTACAAAAAGGCCCAGATTGTCCGCCATTTTGCATCTTTAAGAAACAGATCTCCAATGTTGGTGGTACCAACGGAAAGGTTATTTTATTACTGAAATTATGCTTCCAAGATCAATCACGTCGGTTAGGTATCAACCTAGTCCAGTCTTTAAAAGAGACAACTGGCACATTGTGAAAATAGTGCGCCCTCAGATTTGGTCAAAATCGAATATTTTTTTGCATGGTTTTGTAAAGCTTTTCTATACAAAAAGCCCTCACCACCGAAATGATTAAGACCAACAGCTTCCTTATGGGTAAACGACGATTTTGTAATTTTAGCGGTCGCGGCGACGCGAATTCAGCAACGAACGAAAATGGCGTTTTAAACACAAGAACATGCCGCCGTATGATGTTTTCCCACGCTCTGCGACACTGTTGACCGGTCTATAACCTTTGTGGTTTTAATGATCAGTAGTACGAGTCCAAATATTCAATATACCATTTGTTGATTAAAGTATGGAAAACTTAAAAAGTTTAGCCTACAAATTACCTTATATTTATGCTCATATCAATGTCCCTACATGTCCCTATCTGTTTGGGTATGATATTTTGATGTGGAGAATATATCTCTGTTCTTCCAATGACCTACACTATCACCCCCAAAATGCAGTGTCCAAATTTTCATAAAATTCTTTTAAAAATAAAGTAACTTGACACATTATATTTATGCAAAATTGACTTAATATACCAATGAATAAACAAACATCGGCGATAACCTTTTGAGGTAAAAATGCAATGTATAATAGACATAATAGTTGCATTATTGTTATTGACTACACGGTAGATATATGCAGTTATAGGCTAGTGATAAAATTTTACACTACTACTGCAATATATTTAAGTCAATCAACATGAAACAATAGTCCAAGTGTAAAACAATGCTGAAAGAGGGGTCGGTTTTGTACGTGGTAAAAACTAAAACTGTTCTATTTATGTTTATTTGTTCACCGCCATGTTGTTGAGTTGTGCTTATCAAATGAGTAAGAATTCTCTTATGTTTTTTGCCTATTGTGACACTTTATAGCTATTATATTCCCCAACGTCCCAAAGAAAATTCTGACCGACAACCGCAAAAGGTGAGGTGTTGGTATTTTTTCATTATAGATCTAGCGAATTTCCCTCTAACCCTCAAGGTAGTGGTCCGCTCCGTGATCTTTCAAAAGTGCATTAAGGGTTATAGAGGATAATTGAAAATAATCGGGATCGATTTCCTTAATTTTTGGAATATATTGTAGTTTAATTGAAATGAAGGTGGAGAAATCTGAAATAAAAAATTGGGGGTCAACCGACTTCGTTTTTGAGCTATAGGCTGTTCAAAAAGTGTTTATTTTCAAAAATTTGTAAAGAGCTCTATGGGAAAACCGTAAAAATGTTGTAGTTTTTTCCAGGCTAAATATAAACAAATCGAAGATTTTTTGATTTTTTTTCTACTTAGGTTAAAACCCTTTATACATCCTTTCGGCGCACTAATAAAAAACTGGGTGTCACCGACTTAGTTTTCGAGAAAAACCACGAAATAGGCCTCAAATTGCAATTTTCCTTCAGATTGCGTCCCTGTTGCAATGAACAAAAGCGCAGCTTACTTGCGTGTTTGCCAGAAATAAGCGCAAACCAATGCTCCGTACGCGTTCGCAAGAGAATTGACTCTTGTGTGACTAAACCTGGTTTGGAAGTGGTGGGTGGGTTAATTGGCGGGTGATTGAGTGAGTGAGTGATTGAGTTTCAGAAATTTTTGTTTCAAACATATCTATTTTAAAATATTGGCCTATACAAGGAAAATAAAATAAGGTAATTCAGGGCATGTAGGGTATTGAAATAACAGATGGGGTCTAGGCTTATCGATTTAAATTTACTGAGATAAAACTTTCCCCCACACACCATTTCATATGTTTCCTTTAAAATCGGATGCTTGACTTTGAAGCTAAACCCAAAACAGTTCCCTCTCTTCCTGGTCCAGGCGAACACAACTCTAAAAACACAAAGTCAACTAATTGCACCGACTAAAAAATAGGGTCAACACTTATGACCACTGCTGGCGGAAATTGTCCAATTGCAACATTCACACGTTTTTTGACCACAAAAGTAGCAACATTTTAACCCCATTTTTTTTAATATTTTTATCATATTTGGGTCAACTTTCTGGGGTCAAAAATGACCTCGTTGTTTGAAAATATTTTAGGGTGAACAAATGCCCTTTATCTGACACACACGCCCTCTATAAACAATGTTTGTGTCGTTATTCGTTTTTAATGTCAGTACATGTGCGGTTTGTCGGCCATCTGTGACCCTTAACCCTACCAAGACAACCCACTGCACCCTCACATTCTATGAAACGATTCGGTACGCCCTTGGATGTGACTCAGGCCCTTGCCACTAGCGTACAAACTGCCCATGGCCGCGCTTGAAGTGCGATAGAGTGATAGCGCCCTCCCCTAATAATCAACATTTTGTTCCCTAAAGGTCCATGGACACGGCTGAGTAGACTTTCTTTTCTTAATTTCTTACATTTTCGTACTCAACCGTATCCTGATCACATGGTCCTCAACACATATTTTTAAAGTGAACATCGGAAGTGTTAAATTTTCAAGATAAATATACCCAAACTGTGACAGGGCCTTCTCCGTGTTTCGTTTTCGCGAACGCGTATCAAGATGCTGGGTGGATTTGACCCCGTTAATGACGTGAGAGTAACAAGTTGTAAACAAAGCTCACACTGGGCTAACCGCAACCGCACACTCCATATCCTCCTCCTTGTCCGTTTCTTTGTCTGGAAAACTTGAATAAAGCTATACTACTAGCTGTTCTGATTCTTCTTGTCGGTACGGTCGCCGCTGGCACACCCCGTCGCAATACAGCGCATTAATTATCGTAATTTTAAGGCCCCAAATCAAGAAAAAATATACCAGGTTAACAACACTAACGACGCCATATTCCGCGAGAAGTTCAATGTGTACGTATGCAGAAACGGTGCCACGCGAACGTCCGTTCCACGATTACGATCATGACGCGTTACACGTATCGCGTATTTGTTACCCGGGCGCACTTCGTGTCAAATCGCTGGCCAGCGCGATAATCACTTCGTTTTGGAATTTCATTTGAAAGCTTGTCCAAACACATTATGTACCCAATTTTTATCAAAGATACGGTTTCTCAATTACTGCTTCATGCAGATTTTACATTGATACCGATACATACTATGAATGAAACCAGTTTGGTGGTATTATAAGATGTTTAAAGCATGTCCATGGACCTTAATCTTATGTAAAATGAAGGGTCAGCCACATCGCTACGCACTATGTACGCACCAAATACAGACTTAATTAAAAAATCTTTGATATGCCCGTTAAATTGTATCGTTGTTTTTCAAAACAAATTTATGAGCTCATTCTAAATATTTCTTCGTATGATAAAACACACAACTATGTAATGTGGTCACGTGTCATTATAAAACAGAAATAATACATTCGTCAACATATAATACGGTAGCTTTTACTGGACATAAACGCCGGGCATAAACGCTACAATTTTAAGTTGCTTTTGAACAAGTCTATTTCTACGGTGCTTGGCAAGCAGGACGACGGACTTTGTTACAAGATTACAGTAAAACAATGCCGAAAAATGATTTAATGGGTTTTTGAGTATTGGGAATAGAAAAGTCAAGTGGGGGAACAAAAATTAAGACTTATTAGCGACATTACCGCATTTAGACACCTATGTCATGCCCCGGGTCATGCCATGACATGTAGGTTAATTTTCGTCCATTCATCATGTGCATGCATTTCCATGACTGACCCTGATTTTTTACACGTTTCCTATCGCCATGGCCATGGCCAGGATGTCAATGGTCAATGGATAGATCTCGCCTTCGAACTCCATCAATTCCAATCAAAACCCATGAAACATTTCCACTCGTTATATTTGTCTATTTTCATATTAATACTCTAGTAGCTCATGGTGAGTTTTGCAATATATGTCCAGAGCGAAACTCTTAGGAATCCACTAACTGAAGGTCAGGAAAAATATTTGGTTGGGAACCATAATTTCCACTGACGCCGAAAATGCTGAAGGGCCACGACCCTTTTGGGGGACAACGCCCTTTTGAGCGAAGTATAATGACTGTATTACAAACACGTTGGACTTAGGAGTTGAGAGACCACTTCAAATGTGCGGAATGAGAAATTATGGGAGTCTGTAATTACATTTTTATATCCAAAAGTCCACGTTTTAAGATATTGTCAAAAACTGATTATTTCACAATATTGCGCACTAGACAATTAGATTAATTAATAAGGTTTTCATGCCAAAAACAGGGAAGGGAGTTCACCATAGACTTTGGATTTTGCTCTATCTCTCCCCAAGGCCACGGATAATTGTTAGTGTAACTAAGGGTAGGTCACAAACGAAAAATATAATTCCTTTCCGTCTCAAACGGTAAGCCCCTTACAATTTTGTGACCTGAGCCAAAAATTGGGTAATATATATAGGTGGACAAACGTGCATTTTTAAGTGCCGTTAAACAGGGTATTAGCCTCCAAAACTCAATGCAGTTATAGATAGTTTATGACGTTGTATTTGAACAGAACGATGACCATTTTGGCTCTCAACTGGGATTTAATCGGCATTTTAATGTTACTCCTTCGTTTTCATTGGGAGGGGTAATAAATGACCCCATCGTAAGTGGAAATATAGTTTTCCCATTGTATAGGACCGAATAGCAGATTAAATGCGGAAGCACTAACGCATGCCTGTGACATGAACAGGCCAAACTACCAAAGATTCCGGTGCTATTCATTTTCCGAAGGGTCATTATTCGAAGGGGTCATTATCCGAAAAAAGGGTTCATTATTCCGAAGGGTCGTTATTTCGAAGGGTCTTATTCGAAAAAACATGGAGGGTCATTATTCGAAGGGTGTAGTTCCCGGAAAATACTATGACAGTCATTTTTCGAAGGGTCATTATTCCGGAAAAAACATAAGGGACCATTATTCCGAAAATAATAGAAGGGTCGTATTCCGAAAATGACATAAGGTAATCATCCGAAAATAAATAAGGTATTACTCCGAAAATAACAGACGGTCGTTTTTCCGAAGGGTCGTTACTCCGAAAAAAAACATAAGGGTCATCACTCCGAAAAAACGCCCGGTCGTTTTTCCGCTGGTCA
>JAMKCH010046908.1:0-16024 GCA_023653785.1 Ophioderma brevispina
TTATAGTAGTATCTGTGATTACAGTGGTCATAAGCTGCTGATAGATGATTGAACAGACTCCATGTACCAACCCTTTCGAAACCATCCTTGATGTGTTGATTTAGGGTTGAGTACTTGGCTTGTTATGATTTGCCTTGCCGAAACCCTGCTTGTCGGTGAAGCACACTCCTTGGGGGTAGTCCAATCTTGAGCCTATCCATGGCTCTTCTTTGCTCCTAGCTGAAACAAACACAATCCTGTTTGCAAGTCAATACTTTGATGAGCCAGTCCAATCGGATGTCTTTGTGAGTTTCCACCAATCTTTTGGAGTAAGCATCTGTGTTAACAGTGTCATGATCCTTGCTGATAGATCGCCGAACACAACTCTGGTTACCAAACCCTTCTCGAAACCACCCTTGATGCGTCAAATTAGGTTGAGTACTTCAGCTTGTATTGATTTGCCTGGTCGGAACCCTGCTTGTTCTGGTATGAAGTGGTCATCTATCATGTGCGATGCGTTGAGCAGAAGACATTCAAAGCTCTTGTAGTCTGTGCCTGAGGAGTGATATTGGTCTATAGCGCTTGGATTTAGATGGATCTTTAACAGGTTTCAGGAGTACATCACATGTGGCTTTTCCTCCAGATCTTTGGGAACCTGTTGGAAATAAGTGGCAATTGTAAGCTCAAGAAGCCACTCCTTTGGTACTGGGTCAGAAGTTTTTCAGCTGCTCAGCTGAGATGTCAAGGCTAGTGTTGGGACAATCGGGCGGGTCACTCGGGTACCCATCTGACCTGAATTCCCCCGGGTCGATCCAGTCACGGTTTACCATAATTTTAAAGTTGAAAACTTAAAATCTTTTAATTTTTTACACTACCTAAATCTAATCTGCTACTGCTACCGTCACAAATGGCCCAGAGCGTGTATTGATCATCTCACAATGCACCATTTTGGGGAAATTTTCACCTCAATAAGTTATGTGAACCCACACAAAATCCTTCACACATACACCCTTAACCTTTACCTCTTTAAGCCTACAAAGCAAGTGTAACTTAGGTAATTTTTGCATGATCATGAAATGTCGATTAGTTCTTAAAATGACACTTTTTATCCTGAAGGACTGACATATGTTTTACAGTCCAATATAAGCATTTGCGTGTCATTATGAGATGGTTTAAATCACCCTCTGCTCATGGCACAGCCCCAGAATGGACCTATTGAGAACTATTACCTCCATGACCCTTCAAACTTCAGAACTCCTACCCTGCTCTCTACATTTCCTTTAGGGATGGTGGGTGAAGGGCCATGCCAACTCAAAAAGATGCAAGTAGGCACAGGTATATTGCCTCTATTTTTAACCCTACCCGTCTTCCGGAGCCATTTTTTTGTAACAACACTCCTGAAGGGGGGGCCTGCGATTTTCCTTACTGAACAACCCGCTTCCTATAATTTGTGTATCCCCCCCCACAAAGGTAGCAATATAGTTCTTCTTTTTTCCTTTGTTACCGAAATAAGTACCAATCCCCCATTTTGGACGTCGACCATGGACTTCATGTACGTCATATGTTAGGACGTCCCGAAAATACTGAATATAGGGTGGAAAATTGATATTTCGCAATTTGCTGACTCAAACAGCTTATTATAGCTCAAATTCGTCATTATAAAACTAGGTCATTTTCATCAAGTAGAGTCAAAAATCGCATGAACATCTGATTTTCCTAACCTTTTTGTTGAAAAAGGAATTTTTCACTGTGTGTTTGAAAATGGAGTTTTGCTGACATGCAAACTTGTGAACGTAAGCTAGGCATGTTGGTACTCTCTTGGTATCAATGAAAGGAGGGGGAGGACCATAGCTTTATCTATTGGTACCAAACATCAGGGTCTGTGATGTTCCATGTTGTGTTAGACATGTTGGTACTATCTTCCAAAGGTTGGGGGTGGTTGCAACCCCCCCCCCCAATCACAGTTTGGGATCACCCTGTATCCTTACTATACCCCGGTGGATGTTTGTTGGGATGAAAAGGAGCGGAACATGTCAATTGACATTAATTAAATAATTTGGCACCTCAAAAAAAGGGGGTTTTAGCAAGCCGGGGAAAAACCGAAGGGGGGTGGGGGTCAACCACCCCCCCCCCCCTTCGGTATAGACGAGGGTTATTTTTTATATTTTCAGGTTTGTTTGATCAAAATAATAATGACAAAAATTGGTTGCTAAGATGTGGGTTAGGTGAATGTGGGTTGAAAAATAATATGAATAGTGATGGAAACAGATTTTGCGTAGTCAATTCAGTTCCAATTGATGGGCATTGGTGCTGAATTGCAGCATGGAGGGAGAAAGGGATGGAGAGGAACAAGTCTATCTTATTGTACCAGTGGTTATAATCACTTCAGTGGTGAATAGATGAGGGTGGCAATCTCCAGCTGGCGGGACTTTTAACAGAAGCCCCTACATACCTTCAAACAAAAGACTCTAACACTCATGTTTAAAAGTGCTGTTCAGTTACTATTAGATTACGACCTCGCAGGCTCGCCCCCATTGTTCAATGTTTAGGTCAGCTTTGGTGAGCGCTTTTTAATGCAATATATTTTCACGGTAATACTTGGGAGTTGTAAATGGAGTTTAGCATTGCTCTCCTAGAGCAAAAAAAAGTAATTGCTTTTCTGAATTCCGGTAACATATTCTCTGATCATTTCTCTATGGCTCCCTCAAACTTTGCCCAATAAAAAAATGTATCAAGCTTCAGACCAACAATTATCTTTCGCATTTTTTATACTTAAAACTCCCGCACCCCCCGCAAATATTAAAGATAAATGAAATACATAAAACACCAAAATTTTGGCGTAATGAGAAAGAAAATTGTCTTGTAAAATGCTACTGAAAATATGAGAGCCAATATTCAAAAATGATTTGGATTTCGTAGAATTGAACACAAAGAGACGTTACAAGTCGACCAAAGCTGATAAACGTTATAGAAACGTATCTATTTGATAAGAGTGCAATTGTGAAAATAGTTGTTTTTTTGCTAGTCATTTGGTTACAGGTCATGGTGGGGATTCAGTTTAAGGTATATGACAGGTTTGATCACTTCTTGGGAGATCCTTTATGATACTTTTTCACTTAGTAGTTGGTTTAGTGAGAAAGGATTCAGTTTCAAAACATGGTTGGTACTCTTGACATTCTTTAGCACATTACTTGGAAAGGCCCGGTATATATTCCTTCGTACAGCCTCTGGGTATGAATCTCCTGCCAGTCTTGTTCACTAGTTGGGCAACTTTGTCATAGTTATGGGGTGTGGAGCAATCCTCTTCATGTTCCGATCCAGGGCATCAGTAAATCCTTGCCACTCTGTGTAGTTAAAGCTACGCATGGAAGACACTGTTTGGTCTTGCTGTTTGCTGTTTGCGTCTTAGCGGTACAAGATCCAGGAAAAAGCTTGCCACCACATCGGTACCGTCATCTTAATTAAAGGTTGCATTTCGTGATTCCCGCCCCTTCTGTTTTATTATGGTTTCACTGATATTCCCTGAGATGAAAAAGCTTATTCACAAAATTTGATTGATCCCCATCTTGTGGTTTTGTGTTATGAGCAAATGCTGGTTTCCCACGGTGCATAGGCCACTGGCGTGTAATTCTGTCGTTTTGGACAGAAATACAAAGATGGCTAATTCTTTACAGATATGATAAATTGCACGTAAAGATTTGGGACCACATGGATTACTAAGGCTAGCGGGTCAGATGATATAAAAAATCTCAACTTTTTGAGGTTTAAGCGGAAATCGGGGGCGGGGGAGGGGCGGGGGGGACGAGGTTGTGGACCACAAAATGCCCCTTGTAACATGTATTTCATGTACACTAATAAACATATTGTTACTGGTCTCAATATCACCTTGCCATGCATAACATTATCGGCGAAAACCAACACAGATTTCGGAGTGTGGCAAAAGATTCATGTGGAAAATGATAACTACAATTATTGAAAGCAAATAACATGATGGGCTGAGTGCCTAAAAGAGCAGGCAAAACGATATTCTTTGTTGGATTTTTAGTAAGGCCTTGACAATGTCCCACACGGTTTCGAGGAGGCTTGCCTCACCAACATACATCATTATGGCAAAAGAGGCAGTACACTACAGTGGATGTCAAAGTTCCTGTAAACAGAGAACAGTGAGTTACTGTTAATGGGTATTTGTCGCGTGGGCCACATGTTAAATAGTGGTGCCCACAGGGGTCGGTTGGCGAGCCGAATCTTTTCCTGATATATAATGACATTGCCGACAGGGTTCCAATCCCACGATAAGAATATTTGCAGATGATAGTATCCTCTATCCGGGAAATCAAGGGGCCCGATGACCATAACATCCTTCAAAATGATCTCAGCAAAGTTTTCATCTGGCGAACCCAAATAGCAGGGTCTTTATGCCTCAAAAATGCCAGCCTCTTTCTATAACACGCGAAGAAGTCTTCATTCTCGTTTGAATATAAAGTCTCGGACAGGTTATGAAGCAGACTAGATGCCATAAGTATCGGGGAGTTAAAATGCAAGCGGACTATCATTCAGATGAGCTAATCTAGGCGGTTCCAAAGCTCTTGCGCTACACTTAAGGCATCATACGTAGTAATCTAAGACACAAGCACCATGGATGTTGAAATAAAAGCATTACCAAGCCCTTGTAAGGAAGCCCCAGCTGGAAACGCTGCTGCGGTGGAGTCCGTTTATAACGATTTGTGACAACAAGTCCTGAGGCATCTGTGCAACGCCAGGCTGTGCGAGTGCTTTTGCAGTGATTGACAGACGTGTGAAATTGTGAATGTACAATTGCTGGAAAAGGCTTGAATTAGACAATTAGCTTAACAGAGGGCATAGTGTGGGTTTGGTGTTGTATTCCGTAGATTTCATGCAAAAGTGGATTTTGTTGATGGTTCGGTTTCAATAGGGTCTAAACTATCAGAAAATTATGGGTGGCGTATTGTTTCGGACTGATGCCCCCCTTCTCCAAGGGGGACATAATGTAGTACAGGGGAAAAAAGTAAAATCGAGTCAAATGTGTTTAATGTACCATTAAACGCATTCGTCTCCTCATTAGGTTGGAAAAAGTATTATTTGCTAGGTTCCAACCTTAGTTAAAGCGGTATAAGCCCCATAAGGGTTCAGGTTCAACCTGGGGAATGCTGCCGTGTGGTGTTGTTGAAATGGGTATTTTTGTCAAATGCTTCCTTGATGTCATACTGAACAGAAAATGCAATTTTTAAATGATTTGGTGATATCACCTTGGCGACATACAGGGTTGGCGGACATCCAGGGTGCGGCATCCAGGGAAAGTTTGGTGACCCCCCATAGACCATGTAGACCGCGTTTGCTTACATTTTGATATGAATCGCCAATGTCCAAATGTCACTAACACTGTAAAAAAATACATTTTGGATCCTGTGAGACAATACAAGAATCTTATCACAGTTTAAACAAAATCTGAGCTGTGGATAAAGTTTTATCCCAGGATGACCGTGAAACATTTGGGCATAGCGCTTTACTAAAGGTGGACCTAGGCAAATATATTACTTTTTCTAATCCTTATAAGGATAAGAACATGTTAATGTACATTAAAACACCAATGCTATATTTTAAAATTTTCCCTGTGTAATTACGTAGGAATCAAAAGTGGTCTTAAACAAGGTTATCTCACCATTCATGCTAGCCTCTTCGAGATAGATAGGGTTGCCAGCAATAGTGCTCTGTCGTCTTGTTTAGCGGGTTGCTAGGGTGAGCCTCAGCCAATCAGATAGCCCGCTTGAGTGGCGCATTCTGTCTGTCTATCGTGTTCTCCACTTGGTGTGTGACGGCGTCGTGTGAGGTTCATAATCTTAGTTCTCTCTTACACCCTTTCTGTTTTAAAACCTCTCGTCACCAATTCATTTTATTCAATAGTCAGTTTTTTACAGTGAATTATTTTGGTTTATTTCCAACCACTGGTAGTATCATTGGGGGTTGTTCATAATCTTTTCATGGCATTTACACACATTTAATAGGTACAAGAAAATTGAGTTTTATGCGGTCAAATTCCTATTCTTGTGAGGTTTTCCTATTCATTTTAATTCTAGATTTGGGTGTTCAATTTTTGGTGTAATCCCATATTTCTAAAATTTATAAACAATTAATTACTACGGGCTTCCACGGGCTTATATTAGTTTGATTTGGTTCCAAAACTACTGGGTTCTCCAGGGTTTTGTCACTTTGTGTGGTATTCATGCTTTGGATTTAAATGGATTTTATGATTTCAAGCATGGGATACATTTCTGGATATATGTCATTAAATTCCAATAATTATATCTACGGAGTTCCCTCGGGCGAAATACATTGTTCTGTGCCAAAACTACTGAGTTCCCTCGGGTTATATCACTGTGTATATCTATAGCATAACAAGTAATAATATAAAGGGCCATTTTGTGATTTCAGCACCCCTGTTTATTCATTGTCCACTAGATATCCTTGAGAAAAAGCTTATTCTCACAATTGGAGCTGGATACTGAGCTGCGGGGGGGGGTTTTTTTTTGGTGGGTTATGTTCTGCTTGTTTCTCACAGTCCCATAGGCTACTGTGCCATAATTTTTGTCCGTTATGGGACAGAATTGCAGAAAATACAAAATTGCGAATTCTTCAGAAAGATGCGACTGAATTTGCACGTAAAGAGGAGCACACGGATTACAAGGATAAACGGTTCCAGATGTATAATTTTTTAGGTAAGTCGGGGGCGGAGGCTGTGGATCACGAAATGCCCCTTAATAATTGTGATTTAAATCTTTTTATAAAGCATGTAATGATATAAAAATGTTATACTGATAATTCACGAGTTAGTTCTCTCAGGAGAAGTATATTGAATATCTTTCTAGTTAACGATTGTAATCATGCTCATTATAAACACTTAACAGGATGTACAAGGACTCATGTATATCACTACTGAGTTCTCTCGGTTGTCGTATGTTATGTAATCCCACTGATAGTCTTCGGGGATATCTTGGCTATTTCGTTGTGGCTGGAATTAATTGTTTGGCTAAATAGACGTGAATGTTTAAATTTGTCTTTCACTGATTATCATCGGAAGAATGTCCAGTACCCACGCACAATTTTTTGCTACTTATCATAGTGCTTCCACAGATATAAATGGATTTAACCATATTTAGAGGTCATTCAACCAAAATTTAGGCCAGTGTGTCGTTGTTTGCGAGAAAATTATTTTGTGCACAAAGTACCAGAGTTTACGGACTTGGAGAGAGGTTCTTAACCCATTCCTGTTGTCAATTTAAAGAAAAAAAAAATATGAATTATTTACATCTGGCAGACAAACTAGCAGTGCCTTTTAAGGTCTCAAAATCCATCCAAACCCCGCCCACCCAACAACCAAAAAAAATAAAAGCCAAAAGCCACACAAAACCCCCCCCCGAAAACCCAATACCGCACCGCCAAAACCCCAGGACCCGGCCCACCCCATCCAGAATAAAGGGAGCTCACCCCGCTAAGGACCCACCGTCCCACAACCCAGAGGGGGGCCCACGCCGGCACCCCCCCGCACAAACACCCCAATCTTTCTAAACACGCAAGCAGTCTTCATCCTCGTTTTGACTATAAAGTCTCTGGACAGGTTAGTGATCAGAACTAGATCGCCATAGTTATCTGGGAGTTAAAATGGCAAGCGACTTATTCATTCAGATAGCTAATATACGTTCCAAAGCTCTTGCTACACTTGGCATCATACGTAGAATCTACAGACATGCTCCATGGATGTTATATTAAAAGCATACCAACACTTGTAAGACACCATCTGGAATAAGCTGCTGCTGCTTGGAGTCCGTATACCGATTGTGACAAAAAGTCCCTTGAGGCTGTGCAACGCCTAGCTGTGGCGATTCCATTTGAGATGAATTTTTGGACAGACGTGTGAAACTTGTGATGTCCACACCATTGCTGGAACAGCATTATTTAGACCATAGCTACCATGAAGGGCCATAGTGGTGGGTTTGGTGTGTATTCCGTAGGATTTTCATGCTAAAATTGGATTTTGTTTGTTGTTTCGGTTTCCAATAAGTCTAAACGTCAGAAAATTATGGGGTGCGTATTTTTCGGACTGATGCCCCCTTCCTCAGGGGGACAAATTTTAGTACAGGAAAAATTTAAAATCGAGTCAAAGTTGTGTTTTAATGTAACATTAACCATTCGTCTCCTCATAAGGTTTAGAAAAATATATATTTGCCTAGGTTTCCAAACTTTTAGTTAAAGGGTAAGCCCCATAATAATGGTTTAAGGTCAACCTGGGGGTAATGCTCCGATGTTTTTGAAAAGGGGTCAAATGATTCCTGTGTCATCTGAAACAGCAAATTTGCATTTTAACGATTTGGTGTGATATCACCTTTGCGACATCCAGTGTGCGACATCCAGGGAAAGTTTTGGTGACCCCCATAGACCATGTAGACCTTTGCTACATTTTGAATATGTAATTAGCCCACCAAATGTCACAACTGTAAAATAATACATTTTTGGATCCTGTGAACAATACAAAGAACTATCACCAGTTTTCAAACAAACTGAGCTTTGGGTAATTTTTTATCGGGGGCCACAGGGGGATGACCGGAACATTTTGGGGCTATTGCGCTTTACTAAAGGTCGGAAACCTAGGCAAATATATACTTTTTCTAATCCTTATAAGGAGACGAACTCATGTTAAAATTACATTAAAACACAATTTTGACTCTATTTTAAATTTTCCCTGTAGTAATTACGTTTATGAATCACAAAGTGAGTCTTAAACAAGGTTATCTCACCCTTGCCTGCTTAGCCTCTTCGAGATCGATAGGTGCCATCCAATAGGGCTCTGTCGTCTTGTGTTAGCATGTTGGCTATGTGAGCCATCAGCCAATCAGATACCCGCTTGAGTGGCTGCTTCTGTCTGTTCATATTCGGTTCGTCACTTGGTGTGTGACGGCCGTCTGTGGAGGTCATAAATCTTTTCGTTCTCCGCCTCTACCCCTTTCTTTTTTAAACCCTCCTCACCCATTCATTTTATTTCACATAGTCAGTTTTACAGTAATTATTTTGGTTATTTTCCATACCACTTGTTATGTATCATTTTGGGGGTATATGTTCTCATGGCAATTACACACATTTAATAGGTACAAGAAAAATTGAGTTTTGGAGGTGTACGGTCAAATTCCTATTTTTGGTGAGGTGTTTCCCTACTCATTTTTAATTTCTAGGAGTTGGGGTCAATTGGTGGTTTTAATTCTCCATATATAAAATTTATAAACATATAATTACTACGGTGCTTCCACGGGCTATATTATTTGCTTTGTTTCCAAAACTACTGGTCTCATCGGGTTACGTCACTTTTGTGTGGTATTCATGCTTTTGGATTTATAATATATTTTACTGATTTCAAGCATGGGATCATTTCTGGATAGATGTCATTAAATTTCCAATAATTATATTACGGAGTTCCCTTCGGGCGATAATACATTGCTTATGTGCCAAAACTACTGGTTCCTCGGGTTATATCACTTGTTGTTTTGCTTATTTTATAGCATAACAAAGTAATTATATTAAAGGGGCATTTGTGATTTCAGCACCCCCTGTTTTATATTGATCACTAGATATCCTTGAGAAAAGCTTATTCTCCAATTTTGAGCTGATCCTGATCTTGCGGTTCTGTGTTATGCTTGTTTCTCACAGTCCCATAGGCTACTGTGCTGTAATTTCTGTCCGTTTATGGACAGAAAATACAAAATTGCGAATTTCTTACAGATGCGACTGAATTTGCACGTAAGATTGAGCACACATGGATTACTAAGGCTAACGGTTCAGATGATATAAAAATCTCAACATTTTTTAGGTAAGTCGGGGGGACGAGGCTGTGGATCACGAAATGCCCCTTTAATAATTGTTGATTTAAATCATTTAAAAGCATGATAATGATATAAAAATGTTATACTGATATCAAGAGTTAGTTCTCTCAGGAGAAGTATATTGCATATCTTTCTAGTTAACGATTTAATCATTGCTCATTATAAACATATAAAGGATGTACAAGCCTACATGTATATCAATACTGAGTTTCCTCGGTTGTCGTATGTTATGTAATCCCACTGATAGTCTTCGGGGATATCTTGGCTATTTCTTTGTTGGCTGTAATTAATGTATTGGCTAAATAGACGTTAATGTTTAAATTTGTCTTCACTGATTATCATCGGAAGTAATGTCCAGTACCCACGCACAATTTTTGCTACTTATCATAGTGCTTCCACAGATATAAATAGGTATTTAACCATATTTAGAGGTCTTCACCCAAATTTAGGCCAGTGTGTCGTTTTGTTTGGATAACATTATTTGTGCACAAAGTACCAGAGTTTACGGACTTGGATAGAGGTCTTAACCCATTCCTGTTTGTCAATTTAACAATATGCATTAAATGACCTCAGATGGCTGAACATGCCTCAGTGCCCACTCCGGTGTTCCTGTCTCTTCTTTAGCGGGGTGAGATAACATTTTCCCCCCTTGAAGAAGGGGGCAACAGTCCGAAAATTTGCACCCCATCATTTTCTGACAGACTGGTCCCATTGAATGAAAAACAGCAATAAAATCAATTTTAGCACAAAAATCCTATGGGATTAAATCCTATTGACATACCAAATCACACTATCATGGCTCAGTGCATGATGTTTTACAAAATCCACTATGGTTTAGTCAACATCATTTTTCCATCATACATCAAGCTGCATACACCCAGAGGAAGATCCAGTCACCATCTCCGTTATCATCCAATCTTAGCAAGTCGTAATACCTATAAATATTCTTCGTCGGTACAATACCCACTTGGAATAGGCTGCCCTTGGATGTAGTAACAGCACCATCCATCACCGCCTTCCAGACAATGGCTCTGCCGGCAGTTAAGGTCATGCAGCTGATATGTTTTACTTGCACGTTTAGTTAATTGTGCACATTATTTGCATGTCTGCACATTTGTGACTTGGACAAGCAATGCTTTGTTAGGAGTCAACTATTGCTAACAATAACTAGATCAGTAGCCTCTCTTCCAACAGCCACAGTTCATAAACCAACTCCCCCCAAGTTGTTTTGTTCATGTGTTATGCGCATGGAAAATTTTGTTTTGTTTCTGCATAGCATTAAAGGAGAACCGTACTAAGAATAACTTATACAATATACTCTACAAAAATAATTATTGAACACATATCGTGTGGTTTCATGGAAAAACGGAATTATACTAACCATAAAAATGAATTAAAGCATTTTGTCTGACCAAGCGCTTTTTGAAATTCGCACTAGTGTATATGGGATATGTATACGTGTTATGGGATACGGACGGCACAGTAGCGTCATACACCTTCACATGTGACGCTTTCATAATGTGCATTTCCTATGGTGTGTATGACACAAACGTGCCGGCGGTATCGCATAACACGTTATATAGTAGCGCGAATTTTAAATAGCGCATTGTCAGACAAGGTGGTTTTAATTCATTGTTATGGTTAATATAATTCCGTTTTTTGGATGAAACCACTCAATATGTGGTCAATAATTATTTTAAAGAGTATATTGTGTAATGTTATTCGTTGTACGGGTTCTCCTTTAAGAGTATTTCATAGCTTGAAATCCAGTAAAATCAATTGATCAGTAAATATGTAACATGAACACTATTGATGTTTTAAAATGACATCTACTTGTATAACATTCACAAGCTGTGTTTTTGTAGATGCATGTTTTCTATGTGTATTTTTGCAATCAATTGGTTTATCTTGTTTAATTACATGGATGGGTGATGATCTGGTTCATCAGTGCATGATGTGTATCTATTTATAATTGTTGTAATTTGAATTGAAATGAAGTTTTAATATTGCGTCGTTTTTTTGATAATGTTTAAAGGTTTTATCTTAATGACACGATATGACACAATTGTGTTGAGTTGTCCTTAAATTTTAATACTCACTCACTCACTCACTCACTATAAAATCAAGTAAATTCAAAATTTTTTGTTCAAAATGAAATATTTTTCTCACCGACCGACCCGACTCAATTAGCGACGTGCAACCCGAAACAGACAATTATTTTTGTGCAGCGTAATGGCTTGTGGTGGTGTCAGGATTTATTCAACTAAGTAAGCTGATCGGGGGCTGCGTGTATCCATGATACGGATGTTCTTAACATGGCCCATATTGAGCTCATCATTTAATAATACCATTATTTCTGTACTTCAGAATGATTAACTAAGTTATGTCCAAATTATTAACAAAAGTAATATTTTCGGCCCTGTCAGATAATTCACGTTTGTTGTAATGTTTTATCGTATACTGAAACAACAGTAGACATTTGCTGCATTAATTATTCATGAGCTCATTTTTGCATTGTCACGCTATGAGGGAATTCCCCAAGATCAGAACAGGGTGTCTTGAAATCCATGCTCAGTAAATTAATGTGAATTTATTTTATGCATAGTAAGTGCCAATAGCTTCTGGGCATCTAGAAACTGTAAATAAATGTCATCAAGACTTAGGACTTCATCCAAAATTTGATAAAACCTGTGTTCTTTTCGAGACCTGTTTTGGGGTATGGAAAATCTACACTGCAATTGAGAACTGTCTATGGGCAGAGATTTGCTCTCAGGCTTTCCCGCCTTTAATCTAAGTTAGAGAAAAACATGCAATCACTGGCAAAATGCCGAAAATATGCGAGTTGAGTGATTTTCAGAAAGGGCAAATATTGGCTCTTTTTAGGACAAAGACTCTATCTGAAAGATTGGTGATCGTCTTGGAATTGCAGAGTCCATTGTTCGCTACAATCTGAAGAAGTTTAAAGAGCATGACACGATGGAAAATGAGGAGAGGAATGGTAGACCCAAAGCAATGACAGAGGCACAGGAGCGAGATTTAGTAGTTCGTTGCAAAAGATCGCTGTTCAACCCAACCTCTGATCTCCGCCAAGATGTTTAATCTGCTGTCGGCTCAGTTCTAGCATCTCTAAGTGTCGGCTAGCTGATTTGCTGTCTGCTTACCACCCATCCCATTCAGCTTACCAGAGAATGACTTGTTTCAGGAGGTAAATATTCCTGGAACACTACACTGCATCTACAATCTTGCCGATAGCATGATGAAACGCTGCATCAATGTCACTAAAGGCAAAAAGGCTACCACATTGACTACTAAATGTTCACTTCGCTCTCTCCTCAAATTAAAACAGTCCTTTTTCAGACTACCCCACATCTTCTAAAAAGAGATAAGATCTGTAATAAAGGATATTCCACTTGAATAATAAAAATCCCATCAATCAAAACACCAACATTTATGATGAATTGTATTGAGAGATAACAGTTTGAACAATTTTAATATGACATTACAATGTCATTTCCTATCCTATTTTTATTAGGGAAGACCTTAAGTGACATGAGGAGATTTTTTTAGGAATATGAATTTTCTCTCAAATTTCATTCACTAGATCGGTTGTTGACCACCTACCGAGAACGTTTGGAAGGTTTATTTATTGGACAAAACGGTGCAAAAGAAAACCACAAACCTTGTTTTTAACTTGCCTGCTAACGTATCGTTCCCCATAGAAAACCATGCTTTGACTTTCTGTCGTGCACGACCGAAACTACTAAATCATCATCTTATTACATAAAGACGGCGGTATTCGGCTTATTCACTTCAGGTTGATCTAATACATTGGTAAGCATTCCAAATATGTAAAAAAAACCTAGGTTTGAGAAAAATTGGGGGCGCTTCTTTCTGGAAATCTCATATCTCTTTAATCAACTCCTCATAGTGTGTGTCCACATTTTAGTTTGACACTTTTAGCTAGCCTTTGTCCAAAGACGCCCCAAATTTTGTCCACCAACCATGACCGGATCGGCAAAGTCGCATGTCGAGGGCAAGGCGTCTTTTTGCGAAATAGTGATCGTTCTGTGCAAGCATAATATTTCAATCAAAGTATCATGTGGTCCATTACATAGTGGAAATGTACCTAATTAATTGCTAAGCCAACATTATCTGTCAACTGACCCTTACTTTAACCACAATACGAATGCCGACAGTAACATAAAACAAAGCTGCAATAGTCATCACATTTTTTTATAATAAAAAACCGCAAATGTATACAGCAGGCACCCTTACTAGATGTTATTTTAATGTTACAATTGCCTAATCAGGTTCCCAGCATGGTTTAAAGGACGATTTATCCTGATAGATAAAGAAAACAAACACAAATATGTGCGGAAAGGTGGTGCGCAGGAGATGCCATTGAGAGGGTGCTATAGCACATCCTTGACAAGGACTGTACATGAAAACTAAGATGAGCGCACATTTCGATGAAAGGCTAACTTTTAGCTAATATTTGTTATGCCTATAACAGGGGCATATAACAGGGTCAGTAATTATATTGAGGTCTTGAGTCACTCTAAAGGAGTTTCAATAACAATTATTAATTTTTGTCATTCATTGTAGGAACCCTGTTCAACGTTGATCAAGCATTGAAGGTAGGACTAATAGATCAAATTGCTGAACCAGATCAAATCTACGAGGCAGCTAAAACAGAAATGACCAAGTGGCTTAAAATACCAGGTGAGACCAAAAACTTGAGTACGTAATGGTACGGTCTTCAGAAAGCCTTAAGAGACGTACTTCAACTTGTAATATAGTATAACAATATTAATTGATAGTTCAGCAAAAGTGTTTAAAAGTTCGGTTCAGCTTAAAGACTGTGTTTTGGCTTGTAGCTTTACAAATATTTGACTATAGATTGTAAATTTATACATTTCTAGAAAGTAAATTGGATGATGGATCTGATTTTGGCATCAGATTAGTGTAACACTTTCTGTGTTTTTAGAAAATACTAAAAAAACAAGATTTTGCCCCAAATTTTCAGACAGCATAACAAAAACAATTTGAACTTTCATGATTTCTCATGTTATTTTTCATAAACATGACAAATTTGTCTGGGAACAGTTTTCTCATTTTTGTGTCATCTGCAAGAATTGTAGAAAGCACATACCCAGGTCAAAATTCCATTTGATCCAGTTGAAAGTTGTTCCATTTTCCGTGACGGAACTAACTGGTTTCAACTGTTTTTAACTGTTTGTAACTGGTCTTAACTGAGGTCAACTGGTCAGTAAAAACCTAGTTGAAAATTGTTCCATTTTCCATCACGGAATCAACTGATTCAACTGGATATCCAACTGGGATCAACTGGATTTCAACTGGTTCCAGTTAAAACCAGTTCACCTGGGATCAACTGGAATTTTGACCTGGGTAGGGATTACTCGGGTTGTATGTGTGTGTGTGTCTGTGTCTGTGGTCAAAATGTTAACCCTAAATATATTGCATGCCATGTGAGTTCTGTAAGGACTATGATGATGTAACTTGGTGGAAATGAGGGGGCGGGTGGGGTGACATGTTGGTGACCTCATGTGACCATTGGTCGGTCAAAATGTAAACCATAATATATTGCATGCCATGTGAGTTCCGTAAGGGCTACGATGATGTAACTTGGTTGGGCAGAGTGGGGTGACATGTTGGTGACCTTGGTGACCTCATGTGATCTTTGGCCCCATTCACAAACCTTGACTTCAGATGACACTCGCTGTCTAGGGACCGCAATGTATTTTAAAATAGAAATTACTTTTTGAAATATTAAGGAACATGAGCTCATATGACCTTTGACCTTGCTTCATGACCTTTGACATCATCCACATATGAAAGAACCCCCTATTGCACCTTAACCCCAAGTCTGGTTTAAAATTGGATTGATTGAGCCCATATTTATTGGTCGAGTTATGAGTTGCAAAAATATTGGGCGAGACGTAGTTGAGCCCAATATTTTAAAAACTCATAACAAGACCAATAAATATTGAGCAAAAATCATCCATTTTTATTATCATTATTATGTTTTGGATCCAATATTTTCCCACACTTGGATCCATATAAATATAATAATGGTTTCAATCGGACTCCAACTTTTCAAAGAAGACCTGAAAATCAAAACCTACCCAAATCCTAAC
>JAMKCH010046909.1:0-11246 GCA_023653785.1 Ophioderma brevispina
AAACACTTAGGGTTAGGGAGCAATTGTATAACAGACCACTATCCCGTCATCATGATGCTAGCAATATATTAAGGTTACAATGTTAGCAATTACATCACTTGTAATGTGCAATGATTGTTAGGTCACATTTTGGTCAGCCTTAATGTTAAAAATATCCGAAGGAATAATCTATCTATTGAATGAACACTTCAACACTAACCTGACAAAAACCCATATAGCACTTAGGTATGATAACAGTGACAAATTCAGTGATGATTGGCATTAATTTGGTGACAAGTTTAATCCATTTGGTAAAAATGTTAACAGTGGTAAAATTTTTTTTTAAAAATCAAATTTTTATGCTGACTAAAGATACTCCCCTCCACACACACACACAACAGTGACAACCAATTTTGACTATCGCGTGTAAATGTGCGTTTCCGGGGATATGAGTTACGTCAACAGTAATATTGACCACACTTCTGGTATGACACCATAAACCTATCACACACATCGCATGCCATATCCTCACACAGGAAAGACAGCAGTACACACACAGCAATCCTATGTCTCAGAGGGTGTTTGGAATCAATCCCACAATGCATTGCAATGTGCCTTTACTGTACTGTACTAAACACATGCATGTCAGTACTAATGGATAAAAAGTGGTCAAAAAGTTAAAGAACCACAAGATGTACCATGATCATGCAAAAAATCCCTAACTGGTAGCACCTTGTGGGCTGAAATTAGTGTAAAAGTCAGGATTTTTGTGGGATCACATGACCTTGTTGAGGTGAAATTTCCCAAAACTGGTGCATTGTGGGATTTGACTCAATACACCCTCTGCCTGTGGCTTAACATTTAGTACACAGTTGTAGTTGATTTTCTAAGGTCAGATACTTATCAAACTTGTCAACCTGTTTTAAAATTACGGTAACCTGCAACATGAAAAGAGTATCAACTTGTCAACAGATGCAACAACTTTGAGTCTATTTTTGTACAATGTTCACCTTTTTATGTTTCCCAGCAAGTCCAGTCATTCATGAAGCTTTTAAGGTAAGGGGCCCCAGAAAATAGGGTATTTGCGATATGTCATATCAAAAGTCCCTCTTTGGGGAGGCAAAGAGGCACTGATATTAGGGGTTCCTAATGTTATGACATTAAAAATATGTGCATTAGAAATACCCCATCTATACCCCAAAGGATCTATGGGGTTAGTACTACTCTCATGTGTAACTTAGTAACTAAACCTTGCAGATAGGCTAAAACTATACCTTATTTCAAATTGTGATAACATTGCAAACAATAGGAGACCACTTCCACTCAAGCTGAAACTTTTTTTAAATATCTAACCTCCTTAAAAGCTACATTTGAATATTAACCGTTTATGACAGTTGTCAGCTTAAAACTCCAAAAGTCAGAGATATCATAAACTATGCAATTCAGAATCCTTGTGACCTTACCAACAAATTTATATGCTTTTCAACAAAATTGGTCCACTTTTAAAGGTTGTCCCCTTGTATAATCTTTTGTTACAACTATCTCACTTAAGCTAGCCCTTCAGAATGGCCATCACACATTTTGGTGTATGTCAGTGTGAGGTAGCTCTGGGACCAATGCAGGTAATACCAACTAACATACCCTTACCTTCCTAATTGGGGGGGGGCCATTTTTGTTGCAGTTTTATTTGCAGATCGTGTCTCTTTTGGGGACTGAAATTCAGATACAGATTTTAAATGTTAATTGATGTCAAATTCCAAAGTGTCTTCCGCATTCTCATATGTGTAATTTTGTATACTTCCCAGATTTTTAAACTTTCTTACATTGCTGTCAATGTTTTTTTCCCCATCAGGAGAATGTCTCAAACCATGACAAACCCTAAATTCCCGCTGGATGGACATCACAGTATGCTTGAGGAGTTTGTTTCTAGTTTCACTGTGCATCTATGTTTTCGGGTTAGTTGCATTGGATGAATGCAGTCTCTTCGCAATATCCATAGTACCTGCAATAAGTTAATGCATTCCAACCAGGGACATGCCCAGGTGTAAAATCATATTATGGGGAAGGCCGAAACATCATGGGGGGGGGCAAAACGATGTACAAGATTACCTTCATATAGGTTTCAAGGTGCTTGTTTTTTCCAATTTTGTCTATTGTCTTCTCCCCTTACGATATGAGAGACACTGTCACTTGCAAATACGCCCCATTAAGTACTGATGGAAACAACTTTGCGTTTTGATGGTAGAACGAACTAATGCATATTATAAAGCCCTTTCAATACTGTGCTAATATTGATGTTTAAACCATAAAACAGCGTTGTTTTTTTGTTTATATCTTGGGAATGAAATGGATTTGAGGGCTCCAAATTTCAGTGATACAATGAGAAAAAATAGCAGTCTTTTCATCTGATATCAAAATCGATACTACTACTACCTGGTACATCAGGGGGTCCCAAATGCGATCAAACCATGCACCTTTAAAAATCCCCTATTTTTAATGCAATTGATTCTTAAAACCCATTTTTTCTGGATTTTGAAACTTTCCCGGGCTGGCGCTTGCCCCTGTTTCAACTGATTTGTAGTTAGTTGTGGTGAGTGAAGCAGAAACATGTTTGGTACCGTAGATGGAACAAAGTTTAATACAAATGTTTACTTCTTTAAAGCCTAAATTGTAAGTTGTATTACTCACAGCAACAGTAGGTCAAAATAAAAATGGGGGAGGTTTGTCCTCACCCTATATTAGTAAAATGAATGTTTGCCTACCAATTTACAGGCTACTTTGCCTTAACTTTAAAAAACACAAAAATCACAAAACATGGTGGACTTTTTCAAGTGCGTGGGGAATTTAATTTCTTTTACCCTTGCAAGCAATCAATCTACTGTGATACCCTTCACAAAGTATCAACAGGGGAATCGACCCAAGACAACATGCAAACTGAACACAAACACCTGTATCCATGGACTTACACAGGGGCCTCACAAACTGTGAAAAGACAAAGCAACACTCCAGAATTATTCCAACACAGAAGTGACCAAGAGAACAGTAGGTAGCAGAATAACATTTAACATCCCTTGATTATGCCACCTAATATTCAATTGAACCATACTGAGCGATCACTCTATCAATCTTTATACACCACAACTAGGCTTGCTTCAGGATCAAAAACTTTGGGTGGACTACTTTCCTGCATAGCATTTGAAAAAAATGCTTTAAACATTTCTAAAAGTCACTAGTTATATAAGAATGTGATGGAATTTCATAATTGACATGTAACTGATTATTTTCTCAAATAAGCGGCTTTGGGACAGTAAATTTGAGGCAATTTATTCCACGCTCATCTTTCACATCGATTTGCCCACTCCTAGACTGCAGCGACTCTTGAGCATCTTGTGTTGGGCGGTCTGAGTGGCGTTATTGGGTGATTCGTAACTAACAAAATTTCTGGTCACCATAATTTTTGAAAATTTGACCATTTGGTCTTTTAAACTAGTACTCTTGGTGTGATTTAGTTTGTATTTTCTCTGTAGCTTTTAAATGTGAAGCTAATGTTCAAAGCTGCCATTTTTTCTATAGACTAATGTGATATCAGTGAGTTGGTGGTGTATAACCTAAAGCTCACCAACTATCCCCATCTAGACGCGCACCATGGACCTGAGGCACCAGAAGCCAAACATTTACCTGACCATGTCACGCCATCTCACAGATAGCTGACATGATGAGTGATTTACTTAAAGGTCCAACGAAGCACTGACATAATACATTACCCATTTTCTCCCCACCCTACTTGACACAACATTGATTCACTATAACTCAGAAAGGACAAAACTGATCCATGTTAACGAGTCGTAACAGTGTTGACAGATGCATTGGCACTGCGTATCACATTGACTAATTCCATTTCAGTGGCCTTGTGTTTTCTTTATGACTTTTGGGAGTAGCCGAGGAAGTGGCAATGTTACAAAACTGACAATACGGATATGGAGTGATTTCAAGCATTAATCACCAAAAACTTGTATTCTGTTTATTTAGCAAATATTTTAATTCTTTGCTATTTCACCGGCTTTCTGATTTTTTTGGGCATGGTTTTAAAATACACACATCCAAACGTGCTGACTGTATAAAAGAATAGTTTCTCAACTAAAACAAAACTGCACAAAATGATGAATTACATTTTCAAAGTTCAATTATTTCAAATAATATTTTCATGGCACTTGCATGAAATGGTCCTTTGGTAGTGTCCCAAATATTACCCTGAGGCCTCAAAAGTAGGTTCAAAGGTCATCTAGAACTCATGGCCCCAAAATGGTCAGACTTATCAAATTTCTTGGTATTTCTAACTGTGTTGCTCTTTGGGTAAGTGTCAAAGGTGTTGGTGACCTCATGTGACCTTGGTGACCTCATGTGACCTTTGTCCCCAATCACAAACTGCAACAGCAGACAACACATGTTCACTGAATGCTGTGTTTTTAAATTTAAACTATAATTTTGCAGTTCTATGCTTTTGCACTCACTATATACAAAAAATATAAGCTGTGGGCCACTTACAACTTGACCTCACATGACCTTTGACCTTGGCACATGACCTATGACCTCATCAACAAATGAGGGATCCCATATTGCACCTATGACTCAAGTTTGAACTTCAACTTTTCAATGTAGGTCAATTTTACATTTTTAACCTATTTTCAACTTGACCTCACATGACCTTTGTCTTTGGCACATGACCTTTGACCTCATCAACATATGAGGGATCCCATGGTGCACCTATGACACAAGCTTGGCTCCAATTGAACTTCAACTTTTCAATTGAGGTCTATAACAATTTCATTTAGAAAAATTATTTAGTTCCGAAATTTTCTAGAATCCACTGAAATGACAAATCGCAGTAATGATTATTGACTCCCATGGAGGCACACGACAAGTAAATCTTTTCTAAATGATAGTTGACAGTCTATAAAACATGATCCCAAGCTTCCAAATGCTTACTTTGCAACAAAGTACTTAAGAGATTATAGAAGTTAATATCTTTAATGCAATTGAGCAAGAGCTATAACCCTGTTCGGTGTAAGGTGGAATATGAACCCCATTCTTTTGCCACTTGTACATTCTGCACAGTTTTGTTGGAGAAGAGGTTCCAAGTTGTGCCTAAATACGCTATAGCTACTATAAATGATCGATTTACCATAAGGGGTTGCCATTTGACATTGGCCTTCTCTAGTGTTCTCTCAATTTACATCAAAGGTCATATGTTTCCCCTTATAGTGAACACACCCAGCAAAATTATAATTTCTTTCTGACAAATAAATTCTCTTGCATCTTTTTTTTTGGAGGGATAGAAACTATTTGTCCTGGTTTCACTCTGGTTTCTGCAACTGGTGAATCAAACCCTTAAATCTGAGGGGGTCACTTGAAGACAGAAATGCATCCAAAGGACTAAAACAAGATGTAGCCTCCCCCCAAATCAGTGTAAATTCTCCTGTTTAGCAATAGCAAAATGCTACCCCATTTTGAAAGGACTGCCCTACACAACAAATTGTTTTTTAGCGTGTAATAAGCATTTTGTTTACAATGCTAAATATACAAAAGCATCCATTTACTTGATAAATTGCACAAACTGCTATACAAAATGTTCAATGGAATTTGCACACTGCCCAAATGCATCATCTCCAACATTTCATCGTAAACAGTTCTGCGTGGACAATTGGCCACCCTTAAAGACCGTTCGACAAGCAGCGACAACAAAATTTTCATCTTTTGTATACAAATCCACCAACCAGTAGTTCTAGCCAATCCATCTTTCCTTTCCATTTTAATAACTTGCTCATATAAAGATGATGACAACACCACAAGCTAAATCATTGAACGGTATCTGTAAACATCTCTAAACATTCAAATAAACTGAAATCTCGCCAACAACACTCACTTTTTATATTATGCAGTACTTTACTGATCTCTTTTTTTAATATTCAAAAAACACTTGCTTTTTTCATCATGCAGGGTAGTATTGAAATTTGGCTGTTTACACTGTACAGAGGGAAATATTCAACATATTTTATTTTCGCATTTTCATGAGTACTTCAGAATTGAAAATTTAAAGGTGCTGTTCCGATCCTTCTTTGGGACCCCCTGATGTACCCGGTAGTATCGATTTTGATATCAGATGATGCATATTGTCTCATTTTCGTCTAAGTTTGAGGCCCTCAAGCCATTTAATAATTTCCCAAGATATACACAAAAATGTTCGTTTTAATGGTTAACCATCAATAATAGTCCAGTATTCAAGGGGCTTGTTGCAATAACCGTATTGATTTTATCATCAAAACTGCAAGTTTGTTTCCCACGGTACTTGGATGGGCGTACGTACAAGTGCCAGGCTCTCATCTCCAATAGAACACAATAGACAGAAATCGAACAAGCACTTTTTAAAGCTTGCAAAATGGTAACTGTTTTGAAACTGAGAATAATCAAACTGCAAAACTTTCACCAACTGTAAAAATTGCAAAATTAAACCACTAAATAGCTCACTAGACAGAAGTCCTATGCTATATTTGGAAAGGGTGCCTTTTCCACCCACATATAGCTGAGATCAGCCCACCTTGGCTACCCCCAGGCATAACAGAGAAGGGTTTTCCTTCACATGAGATCAAACTTATACACATTTGTCACATTGCTGGCCATTTTTGCATTTGTTTAATGGTTCAACACAACAAATGCACGTCACAAGTACTAATTTCATAGCTTTATTTTTTGCCCCGCCTTAAATGCCATTTTGAGCCAACAACGTCCATCTGCAGTGGTAATATGATTAACAATTCCCCCCAAAATATTCAGCTACTTCCAGTTCAGAAATTTAACTGACCGAAGTGGAAGACAGGAGAAGGTTATTAATTTACATTGTGATGGAGAATATCAAAGTATGTCATTATAGCGGCCAAAAAAATTCAATTTTTAAAACTTGGAAGGGAATCAACTTTAAGCTTCCAAGGTTCCTTCTAGCAGAACTCCTAACCTGTTGTGCCCCAATTCCTGCCACATGACAATTTGGACTGAAATCATGATCTTTATTAAGAGCTTAACAGTCCGATTTTATTCACCTCCCTTCTTTAACTCCCATTGCAAAACCAACCACAAGAAAATCACTAATTGCAATACCCTGGACTCATTCTAATCAAATTCTAGGCCCGAATTTAATCATGCAAATAGTCTCTAAATTGATGAATGTGACAAAATCTGCTACTTTGTAAAACGCTGTGTGATATCCATTTTGCCGTGCTCTTATTCACTAAGATATGACCCAAGTCTAAAAATTTTAATAAACTGTGAAATATATTGTTTAAAAGTTTACATTGTTTATCATCGTTGTTGTTGTAACGTGTGAGGCTATTTTCCGGAAAACCTCGCACCAAATGGTTATGAAATTTGGGACCTCACAAGGCTTCTTAAACTTACTGTGATCAAGTGTATCGAGGATTCGATCAATACATTGTGTCAACGGCGTATTATAAAATGCTGCCTTTGTGTGCAATGAAGGGCTTAAAGGTGCTTGCTTCCGATTTATGTATTGTGTTCTCTACTTGCATGAGAGACTGGCGCCTGCACATAAGCCCCTTCAGGGTACCATGGGAAACAAAACTTGCGATTTTGATGGTAGAAGCAATAATGCATCTTCAAAAGCCGTATTCCATATGGTCTAATATATGGTTAACCATTAAAACGGCCGTTTTGTTATATCTTGGGATGAAAGGATTGAGGTTTTGCTCTCAAATTTCAGACGGACAATGAGAAAAATACGGCCTTTCAATTGTATCAAAATCGATACTACTTCCGGGTAATCAGGGGGTTCCCCAAAGACAATCGGAAGCTTTAAGACTTTTTGTAACATTTAACCAATTGAGTGACCACATCCTCATATACCTTTATCGCAATGGTAACCAATGACAAATGCATTAATAAGCTAAAACTAATGGCCAAAGAGATGAAATATAAGTGAGCTCTGAACCCTTTGCCATGAGACGACTGATCATTGTTTTTTAGCTTTTAAAAAAATATCAAATTGTGTATTTACCAACCATATTTGAATCTGCATGAATGCACATTGTAAAAACAGTGTCGCCGTTGATATATTCTGTTTTTTTTTAAGATGGCTGCCAGATGACCTACAAGTCACTTGGAAAGGCATCTAAAAACATCTTGGTGTTAAAGCCTATACAGAATCTACTAAGGGGAAAAAGGGGTAAGAAATCTCAGTGACTTCCTATCCGGAATCTTGAGCAGACAGGGGTGCATATGATGCAATTTCTGACTGTACAGTCTACCACAGAATCATGACATCATGGTGACAGATTTTACTTCTACGATTTGCAAATATCATAAATACTGACAGTGTTTGTTGTACTATAACAGTAGGGTTGTGAATTTCCTCGGGCAAAATTGAGAGCGTTTGAGGGGACTCGCTGATACCGACGATGCATTGAAAATTTTGCTTCGTCCTAAGATCTCCATCTTACACATCAAAAAGAGTAAGAGGTGATGGTTTGACAATCTGATTCAATTAGGGTCACTTGGAAGAATTCCTGGCGAGTCCAGGGCATGCAATCTCGAATGCATTACACTACATTTACTTGCCTATTTCAGGGGCACAGTTCAATTACACCTGTATACTACTGGAATATGACATCTTGACATATTTGCACTCTGGGGAGTAGTAATGAGACCGATCGTAGACAGTGTATTGGTACAATTGTGAGCGAGGTTGTATGTGTCTGACTTGGCTCTGAGTTGATATTCTTCGAACAAGGAGAAATAAAACAATAAAGGAATGTGACGTTCCTGAAATGCATTCCAGCGGTACGCTGCCATTTAGACCCAGGACCTTCCACAGTTCAAAAAATTGCAGTCATTGGGCAACAGCAACAAAGAGTACATGGTTGGGGCATGGTAATTAGGATGTGCATGTCAATACAGCCGGAACCACATCTCACTACTATTCGAGTGAATAGTGAAACATTAAAATTTGTAAACTGGAAACAGAGCTAAATGGTACTGTCACGGCCCCAGCTGAACTCACAGTCCTATCTACATTACTTGTTATGTGGCAATTCTTACATCAGTGCCATCAACATCATATCTTAAATCTAATTGAATCGATGAGATTGAGGCTGATCATAAGAAAGTGCATAGGACTGCACCATTAGATTTTAAGGGAGGCACTGGAGTAGGGTTGGGGTGGAGTTTTTTTGTTTTTTTAATTTTATCATAATGTAGTTAAAATACTTTTGTTTTAGCGGTAGGGATGAGTCGAAGTTTCTTAATCATCAGTGGGATGAGGGTTTTGTGCACAAACTAGTGGAAGAAGTGGTTGTTACACTCCCGATGACCCGTGGACATTAATGTACATCCCTATCAGCCAAGGAATTTGTACAGGTTAAGAAGTAACCAATGTGGTCGATTACATTTATATCCAACACCCCATGGAAATCGATCTTACAGCAGGAGGTATGATTGAACTGGAATTCCTAATAGGCCATCCAGATAAAATTCCAATCCCACCAATAAAGAACTAATGATCACTATAACACCTGCTGAAATTTGAGCTTTGATATAATTTCCCAACTTAAAAGTGCTTCTAAACTCTGTCCACCTCTAAAAGTCTCTCATTTAATGCTTGTATTCTTCAAATTAAGAACCGGTACGTTGTTATTTGAGCAGGGAAATTTCTGTTACATTGCATATGATTCTCTTCGTACCTGTTTCCTTTTTGCATTCATATAGCACCTCTGTTGTCGTATGTAAACCAGTTCTGGACCCCTTGAAGAAGTGTACATGGGACATGGCATGTAAATGTGAGTGAACTACCACATTCTTTTAACTCAATTACTCTAGCAAATGAACAACTTCTTCATTACATGGCACATCCGTGGAATGACTTCTTGAGGGCATCAATTGTGTGAACATTGTACCCATGGATCGTTCTGTTCCCTCCTCAAATTGATTCATGGTGGCACCCAGCACAAATATCCTAAAAAAGAGAACTCACTGGCCTGGCAACCTCTGGAAGTTGTATTAGTTGTAGAGCAGTCTCTCTTTACCTAATACCAGGTGACATTTTATCCAATAAACCAATTCTCATCGCAGATGTAAGTCATGGGTCACTCCAAAGACGGACCAAAAACCAAATGCTTCTGCTACCATCTTGTTACCACAGTAGCAAAAACCAAGCATAGTGACCATGTCATTGATGCCACCATCTACACTATAACAACATAGGCCTTCTTGTTGAAGAAGAACTCTGCACAGCAGTTAATTCCTTGGTCAATACTCCATATGACAGACAAGGAACCGGTTTAAATTGTACTCTCTATTTTGTACTGCCAATATGAAGAAGAGATTAAGGACAGCAATGCATATCATTTCTTCTATTTAAGCCACCTGATTGGAATGAGGCAAGCTGGGTCCCAGACCAACTTGCAAAACACTTGCCCTGAATAATAGTATTTGAAGAGGCTGGCTTGTAGTCAACTGCTCTACTGCAAAAAGGTTTTGAACTCTTGGTCAAGTGCTACATTTGCATCCCTGTCAAACAAGTCTCAAATCGTCACTCACTGTCACAGAGGACTATACTGCTGGCGCTTGAAGGAATCTACTTCAGGTCCAAACTAGGAGTTGTAGTATAATTATAGTAGATTTGGCAAAAAGTTAAAGACAATATCAGTGATTTGAAATACATTGAAATTTTGCAGGAATAGCTTCAAAGTTGAAGGATAAGTCTGTTGTTTTTTAGAATTCTCATAAGTTCCTTTTTCAAGCTTGGAGAATTGACAGAAAAGGAGAAACAGGCAGTGTTGAAGATACGATTCTCCATTCAATTACGTGTTTGTGTAAGTGTCCGTTCGGACGTCATGACTAAAATCTCACATTCTGTCCTTATTAAGTTGCTTCTGGCTTATCATTTGCAGGGCAGGGTATGTTAGGATAACTGAACTTGTTGGCATGACATGCAAAAATAGATTTTTGATGATTTTCGATTGCTGATTTAGCAAATCAGGATAGTGTCTTTAATTTATGTGGGCTAGCAGGATGATTGGACAAATTACCTTACAAATTACCTCCTGTCCAGGGGTCCGTTGGCGAAAACTTGTACGCAACTCTACGTGTCTACTAGCTCATGCGATGTCCTACATCACATACCTTTTTCATACCCGTTACACAGTGCTTTGGATATAATAAATTGTTCCACTCAGGCATGACTTAGTATGGACGTAGATTTA
>JAMKCH010046910.1:0-11396 GCA_023653785.1 Ophioderma brevispina
GTTTGATGGTTTCTCTTCAGTTTCTCTAACAGTTGGTTCTTGATTTTCGGCGACATTTGAGGAGTTGGCTTTAAGCTTCTCTTGTCATCTTCCTGAAGCAATTGGTGTATTTGTAATTTTATTTACTGCTTCATTAAGCGTCTGTCACCTACCGATGGAGGTTGCGGTATTATCACGATTAAAATAAGTTCTAATATTTCCGTGTCCATTTGCTGCATTCTGCGAGGTCTTGGAAATGTTTGTAGCTCAAAAGTATTAGTATCCGATATCGCAATACGCCAATTAAAATATATAAATGTAGAACAGAGAGAATGACAGTCACACACGGATTTTTCTTGCACACTGCAGTTTCAATTATAATATCATCAGGTGCAGATCCTCAGGTGCAGAGTGTACTCTTTTAATTACAAAAAAGGAAACATGTAAACAAGCGAAACTGTATTTGCGTTGTGTGCGTACGGAAACGTTTATGCGTACGCCCTGATACCAACGCGTAATAAGTTACGCTGAGAGTGATATATCTATCTATATCTATATATATATATATATATATATATATATATATATATATATAGGTAGATATTCCAGCGGTAGAACCATGGACCTTGCATGACCTTGTAAAAGTCTGCATGAAATTGTTTTGATGGTTTCTAGGCAACATTGACCTGATTTTTTATAAAATCTGTAAACCACTGTGCACCTTGAGCCTTTTGAGATATTGAGGGGTTTAAAACTGATGAGGTTCAAAATTTTCAAACGTTTTCACTCAGATTTAGAAGCTATATAGAAATGTCCATCTTGTTCTAAGGATTCAAAAAATGGTAAAATTTTTGCTATATCTAGTACAATTACTTTTAAAAAATAGACTTCTTGCCAACCAAAAATATTTTTGAAGATATTTTTCTTAAAATTGCCATCAATTCTTCATACTTAAATATAGTAATGTAAAATAAAGTGTATACATTTTTTGACAATTGGGGATTACTATAAGGAGATAGTTTAAGGCCTTGGGGTCTGTGGGGAAGAGCACTTTTTTCCTCTGTTAGATATTTTTGAGCTGATTAATTAAATGTTATTCCTTTTTCAAAGAAACATTCCCATATACGACCAACTTAAAACCAACTAACAGTTTTTGGTCTGTTGTGCAAAGCAAAAAAGTTTTAGATATAGAAACTATACTTTCTTTAATTCATAGATGCAGATTACCGTGTCCATACACCTTTTAACCGTATGTGAAATATTTACCACATTTCCCCCTTACTCCCCCTTACCGTGCCTATCTCAAAAGCTCACGGTGTAATCGTTACGCACTCGAGATTTGGAATCAGCAGGTCTATGTTACATAGAAACCCATCAAAACATTGTGTACATACTCTAATATTTGCCTACGCAGGCCTACTACAAAGCGATCAAGTTGTTTAGAATGCCCACATATTTTCTTTAAAAATATATCGTTTTTTGTTTAGTTTTTTGACCAAATTGACAGTTATTCACATTTTTTTATAAAGTAAAAAGAAATTTCCAGATATAAAATCAAATTACTTCATGTCGCGTATTTCAACAGTAGTCCAGCATTGTTGCCAAATTGAGCTCCAACAACATTGCTGAAATAAACGTTGAATGTTTCGCTAAATTCACAAATATTGTCGTCCACAATATCTATCGTGAATTCTTGCGAAGCGGATGCAGTAGACCCAATCCAAGATATTGTTTTCGGGGCATTTTTTGCTACCTCACTGAAATCACCAGAACTATCATCAGTATAGTAATCTACAAAGAAAATGATATGAAAAACAACAATAACATCAAACCAATGAGCGTAATGGAGAGTGAACCCCAAAAACACATCTGTCCAAGTGAATATAAAAAATACTTGCAAATCCCGCTGACATGTTGTGAAGATTGGGCGGATTGAAGCTCATGGCCGCAAACAATAACGTTGTCTTGTTGCCCTAATTTTCATCGGGCAGCCGGTGTATCCTTCTCCAGTCAATTAATGCTGTGGACCATGAGCTTCGGTGGTACCAACATTATGTTTTACTTGACTTGAACTAAATCTATTAAAGGTGAAAGTTAGGAAACCTCATTTGATTTTTCTAACGCAGATTTAATTGATGTTTAATTGTTCTCATTTTGTAAATTTTGTGCGAAGTCAATTTCAATTTAGTGCTAAGGCAATAATTTATAAAATCATTAATTCACCAATGCACTTAATAATCCCATGCTATTCAACAATCCTTGAAATATTTGGTACACTTGATGCAATATATTGGAACCATTCCAATCTTCACAAATGAGATCGAATGTGGTAAACGGGAAGAACAATGACCTGCCCAAATTCTTCCCCACTTCCCATCAATGTTGGGAGGACCTGGCGAAGCTGTGACATGACTCGGATGTTACATAACTCGGATCAACATTGAATTGGGGAGAGAGGGGGCAAAAACAACCTTTTCCCTATAGCTGTCAAGTGATCCACATTTTTTTCGAGGACTGAAGCAATTAAATTTGTCACAGACTCATACTGTAATTTTCAAGTAAAAGTGATGCAATGAAAGATAATTCAGTTTGATCTTTTTAGGCCTCTGCTTTTCTGCCGATTCTGCCATGTCCATTCTCTACTGCCTTTTCTGCATATTCTGTCCATTCTGCTTTGTCTTTTTTGCCGATTCTGCTCATTCTGCTAATCCTGCTCATTCTGCTAATCCTACTCATTCTTTTTTTTGTGTGTGTTTTGTGGTGTTTGTTTTTTTTTTTTGCTCACTCTGCTTTTCTGCCTTTTCCACCAACTTTGACCTTGGTAGGTCCGAAACAGCGTCCACCAACTCGCTAGTTTTTAGTATTGGTAATCAGCAAAAATATGTGTGTGTGGTGCCGATTTGAATTACCGGTGTGAAAGCAGATATAGTCCGGTAGGAGCCATAGTCCGGGGCTCCTTAGACGATAACGGAATAAAGCGTGAAACTAATGTTGCGTAAAGAGTCAACTGAATCGATTGCCCTATTGTTCACCATTGTTCCCGGACTATGAGTACGCCGGACAATGGTTACTTCTACACCGGGACAGCGGTAAACTGAGCATCAATGGATACCTCATTTTAATGTTACCGTAACGAACACACGAACACACTGCATGGGCGATTTATTGGAGCTTGCTTCGCAGCTCAAAAAGTCCTCAGTAACCGGAAATAATATCTTGCAGCTAAACTCCTAGGCTGGTATTCTGAAAGGGAGACTAACTTTAGACCTGGGTTTAACCAGGGTTAGTCCTACAAGAGGGGACTTTTTTTCCTTTCAAAATACTGTGAAAGTTAAATGTAACGGGTGAGAAAATTCCTCATGGATGGGCTGAAACAGCCCATCCATATGGAATTTTCTCACCCGTTACAGCACACCTTTAGAGTATTTTGTAAGAAAAAAGTCCCCTCTTGTAGGACTAACCCTGGTTAAACCCAGGTCACAGTTATCTCCTCTTTCAGAATACCAGCCATAATATATACGACTTGTCTTCATCTTTATTATGAATACAGTATGCATTGAAGAGTATTGTAGCCGGTGCACGATATGCGTTTTCCGAATAAAGTTCCACTTTCATCTACTTACTTTGCGTGTAAATTAACTTACCAACATAAACACAAGAACCTCCGGTACGAGTTGCTGTTATAGTGACCATGCTTGCATCTTCGTCAATTTTAGTGAGTGTTGTCGAAAACTCCACCGTCGCCGATCCATCAACTGACACTGTTATTTTTAAAAATATCCAAATAAGACTGGGTTTTCATTTGTTTGCACGCAAAGAATTACATAATATGCAAGCATACAACCCCATATTAATTAGGTATAATTTATTTTAATTACTATATACGTTTGACTGAATTATGTACTATTTTAACAAATTTAACAATTTTTTTTTGCTTTGAAATGTTTTTTTTTTTTTTTTTTTTGCTTAGATAACAGTAAGTTAGTGTGATCGACCACATTTTGGGGACCTTTTTGTTTATCGAAACGATCCTTGGGCCTTATATTTCACTGGGATGAGAAAAATATGAACTTTCTTCTGATACTAAAATCGGAATTTGATGGGGTAAATTGGGGGCGGCAAAGTTGTCGATCGGGTCACCCACATTAAAAAGAGGGAAACATTACATTTGAAAGTGAGATAGTAACTGAAGCATATGGGAGTTGACGATGAAAATCTATGTTCCAGGGAGAAAATACGCGCGCGCGCGAAGAGGCACACACACGACATTTTTGAGCACACCCATCCAATCGCCAGTATATTTACTAGCTACTTCCCAACACTGTAAATACCTCCAATTTTGAAAATCGGGGGCATTCTATTCTTCCAAAGTTGTGCGGTTATTTGCTTAAAGGTTTGGATCATTGGCAACCAATTTTAATTTCTTCCAAAGGCGTTTTAGAGATATTTCGCCTAATGTAATTTATGAGTAGTTGATTGAGTTTGTACGTTTTTTTTTTTTTTTTTTTATTTTAAATAGATATCGTCGTCTGGCGGGAAAACCTCATAGGTGTATTTGACCTTTAAAGAGCAGAACCTCACATGTAGTACAACCGGTACTGACAAACTCATATGTACATTTTCAAGACACCAAAAACGAAAACTTTTCGGTAATGCCTTGCACAAGACGGTTTTCCTTTCTACTATATTTATATAATTATTCCTCCGATTCTGAAATAAACTGCCATATCTTTTCTCTCATATTGACTTGAACGTCAAAGTAGACCCGATTACCAAAATGCTCATAATTAGGTCCACTTATTACATATGTGGTTTTGACATGTGACCGTCTGGAGTTACCTTATGAGGTTTTTCGCTTAGCGACAATATCACACATTCGTAATTTTATTTCTGCGGGTGATCGCAACAACATTACTTCTTTCCCACTTGTAGTTGATATTTCTAGAACTACATGATTACCCAATTTTTTCATATTGTTTATTTTCTAGAAGCAAATAACAGCTTCCCTTTGCCTGTGAAATATGTAGGTAAATAACAGTTTCTTAAAATTTTTTCACCTAAAATGCTTTTTCTAATGTATTAACATTTCAGTTAACAAGCTAACGTTAGGTTTTGGCATTTTTTTTATAAACATATGACGGTGATTTCAAAAAGGGCCTAATCCATTTGCTGCCTTTTGTCATATTTCTAGGGTTTTTGAATCATATGTTATCTATTGGCATTGACAATGAAATTGATAGATTTACATAAAATCACTAATCTAAGTCAATGAACATAAGTTCACCATTCTAAAATTAAGAGTTCGATGGCATACTTGGGATTTAGGCCCTTTTGGTAATCAACTCAAATTTAATTATGTTATTGGTTGGTATTCTGAAGGTAGACTAACTTTTAGACCCAGGTTTAACCAGGTTCGTCTCAGAGGGAACCTTTTCCTTTCAAATACTGTGAAAGTTAAATGTAACGAGTGAGAAAATTCCTCATGTATAGGCTGGACCAGCCCACCATGAGGAATTTTCTCGCCCATTACAGCACACTTTTATAGTATGTTGTAGAAAAAAAGTCCCCTCTTGTAGGACTAACTGGTTTTAAACCCATGTCTAAAGTTAGTCTCCCTTTCAGATCCCACCATTGATTATTCTGAGGTTATTCATTCTTGAATTGGGCTTAAAATAAGTCACACATGCTGTTCAAAAAGGGGTACAAATTTGATTGTCGTAACTATTCCGGTGATTTATAATGAAAAAATTTTGAAACTCGCGAATTTCTCTAAATTTTTGGTTTTTTATAATACAGAGCAGCCATTTGAATTTTGATTTTATATATTTTTTTCTGGAAGACCATTTGATCCAATTGATCCCACCTTACAGCCCTATGAGCGAATTTCTTCAAAGTAAACAATCGCACCCTCTATTTTTCATCAAGTCCATTTTTTTGCACTGTTTGATTGTAAATTGTTGTAGTTAAAAACCCTTGTACGTGGCTTAAGCCTAAACGCACCTATTTTGCCAAGAAATGGAATTTTTTCTACATTGTTTTCTGGAATAAAAGTCGTGATCCGGACTTTTGGTTAGCACCAACAAAACAGGTCGTAAATGACATCTTCAATACCACTTAAAAAAAATGCTTTAGTGTCGGTTTTTCACAACGAACTATAATATAAGGTGTTGATATGACCTAACCGTAGCAATTTAGAGACAAAATGGGCATTTTGAAGTTGTACAAAATGACTGATAGTGGCTTTAACGTGTAATGAACACATGTAAAAGATTTTCGAAACTGTTCACCCAGTTGTATGTACATACATGCAGCATCTTAAAGTGAATTCCCTTGAAGTGGTAGGCTTAAAGTTATAAGTTTGACTTAGTACTTATGCCCCCACCCTTGCCTCCAGAATCGCTCCTTACCGTGATCGCCGAAGACCCGGACTTCACAGATGGCTATGCCATTGTTACTTGATGCTGCTGGAAGAATGTAGACATATCCGCTCGGTCGGTGAAATTGTCCCCTTCGCCTGATACTTCTAGTATAAATGCAGAATCGCGTCATTATCAGCAACCTGATCGATATCAGAGTCGCAGATGTTGTTACTTGTGACATCATTTGGACCACAGTTTCCAACATAAACTCGTGCATTGTTCAACCACTCGGCTTAGAGCGGGGGTGAGAGAATAAATAGGCGTTAGAATAGTTGTAAAAGATTAAGGACTGTCTCGTCTATGTATTCTCGCGTAAAGAATTTGATAAAAATAAAAATATAGTCAAGGTCACTTTTTAAGATTTTATCGATGAATCACTACTAGAAATCTCGTTTTTCTGGCAAATGAACCAAACAATTTCTGTGCATTTGAACTTGCGCATATCGAAACCATAAAAAAAATATATTAATATCTTACCATCAACACCCATCCCCGTAATTACAGGAAATATGACGACTTTTTCTACTTTGAATTCCTGACCAAGATCAATCTGGAGCCAAGGGTTAGAAGAATCTGCATGATTTTAAAAACAATTATAAAACATAAATAATGTTAGATATTAACTAGGGATTGTACCATGTTTAGTATGTGTGGGATTAATTGCGAAACAAGTACATGTACTGGCAAACAGCCGCTTATTTCAGGCGATGCCCGGCCAGAACCGATGTATTGCATTAAAGCAATATTGGCACATTTTTTGAAGAGCGCCCCCAATTTTAAAAATTTGATATTTTTGCACAGTTACGTTGGTAATTGTCTAGGAAACTATACCTGCGAACGAGAATGCTAAAAAATGCGTATTTATCACAAAATAAGCGATTTTGTAATTAGAATTGGGATCCCAGATTGGACTTATGTCCGTCCATGATGAAATATTGCCACCTTGAGAAAATAACCTCTAACTTGACAACTAATGGATGAGCGTAGACACGTACATGGCGCTATTTCCCGGCTATTTTACATTGGAAGGCCGTTTCCAGCAGCCGTTGAATTATTATCGGGGATCCCCGATAATATTTATTCTAGTACAAAATTCCTTCGTTTGTGAAACATAAACATTTTCGAGCTTAACCATTCACAGGTATAGTTTACTAGCCAGTTACCAATGCAACCGTGTAAAAATCTCCAAATTTTTGAAAAATTGGGGGCGCCCTTCAAAAAATGTGCTAATATTGCTTTAAGAATTGGGGCTACCTGGAAGCAGATCAGGACACTACCTGTGATTGCAAAACTGCACCACAGACAATGGAAACTCTTGGTCTGCCCAGTGCTGGAGCAAGAATGCATAGGCAAGAATGCAGAATTCAGTGAAGCAGCCAGACATTGTACCCACCTCTGGCTGGATCATATTTTGAGAACCACGGTTTAGATACCGTATAGAAGACTTGATTTTTTTCATCGTCATAAGGGTCTTATCTTGTTTGGACTTAAAAGGGGATATATAGTAACCAAAATATCCGATTCATCTTGCGAAGAAAAAAATGTAAAAGCATCTGTTTTCAACTATTGGAGTATGGGTTAAAGGTGTCAAGATTTATGACCAGACAAAAAAATTCCACCGGTGCAAAATGGCGTCCAAAATGGACCACCAAACCCGGTCATCCAAATTTATAGGAAAGAAAAGCCATAACTAAGCAGTCAAAAACTGATACAAGTTCCAAACAAAACAGTGATATGTTTTCGGTTATTGCGAACACATTCATGGCATTTCCATGGTGCTAGCATTTCCAAAATCCAGATGGCGGCCAATAAGCTGCAAATTTATACAAAATTAGATATTAAAACAGTGAAAAAAGAGCAACTATTCATAGGAATTAGGGTAGGCATTCTAGTAATTCCCCAAGTGATAGCCCCCATTGAATATTGGTACAAATATCAGGGTGCAGGGTGTGGTGTGGAACTTGGATTTATTCAAATGGCATCCAAAAAGGCACCCGAACATGAATTACAATAATAGATACACTATCATTTAAAAAGTGATACAAGTTCACCACAAAGTGTGATATATATTTGCAGTTATTACGAACAATCATACAGGTCATTCTATGCTGCTAGCAGGTTCCAAACCAAGATGGCGGCCAAATGGCGGCCAAAGGCCTGCCAAATTATTGGAAATTGACTGCAAAAGAGGATGATGAGAACGGGGTAAATTTCACAAGAGCAGTAATATAGGCATTCAACGTTATGCTATAAACGTTAAGGTTCGTTTGCCCATTTTCGCCATATTTTTTACGTACAAACGCCGCGAGGGGGAGGGGTAAAACGTATGAAAAAACGTATGAAAAAAGGCGATGTGTGAGAGGAGTTGCAAATTATGCGCCATTTTTTAACTCCGGTGGGGAGCAAAAGTTACTTTTTGAACGTTTAGGAATATAATGACGAAACGAAACGCGAAAATAGCGAACGCTTGCATCCCTTCAACTCACCCGAAATGAAACACGATTCCAAGGTCAAATCCCGGAGATTGTTTCCATCAAAAACTCTTCTTTGAACTGCGGTAACCCATGAATCTGAAGCATGCGCATCAACTTGGGCAACCTCTTGCGAACTAAATTGAAAATTAAAGGCCAAAATTCAAAAATCAGTAAATTGCGGGCTGCACGTCATTCCAACCTCCCATCCCGCATGCACCATCAACGTTAATATTAAGTCATAAGTCACGGGGTTCTTCATTAATAAACATAGGGGATACAACAGGACCGTTTATCGTTGTTGAACACAGCTCACCGTTAAAAACTTGCAACCTTCAAACAGGAGGGTCTTAAGGGAGGTTTTTTGACGTGTGTTAAGGCGATCTACCGATAAAATTTCCAGAATTCACATATATGGTATTGAAATGGTTGCCTTGATTAGATCGAATAAAAAATGGGGGGTCACCCGACTTTGTTTTTGAGCTATAGCCCAAAACAAAAAAAGGTATGTTGTCCATTTAAACCCACGGAAAGTCTATGGAAAAGTAAGTTGACTCTTTTTAGATCGACTACCCAAATAAAAACCTCCTCGATCATTTTTTAATGTCTAAATATGTTGAGGGTCCCGATGTCGTTCTTCAAAATTTTGAAATACAAAAATGAGGGTCCACCCGACTTACTTTTCCATTACACGCCGAAAAACCACTGAAATTTGGACACTTGTTTTCAAATTGGGCGTCTTGTTGGGGCTTGGCAAGAAAAATCCGCGCCACATCGGCATGCAGCAAAAGCTGGAACGCAGGCGTAGAGATGCCGATTTTAATAAACGCAAACAAGCGCACAGTATTCGCGGGGATATGCGCATGATACTTCGCCAGCTCAAAAAATAAAAAATTTTCCATTTGTCCATGACTGGGCTCCCAACAAACGAATGCTGAAGGTGTAAAGCAGCTTGCGCCGTAAAAAATCACACTACAAACCCATTTTAACAGTAAATTTGAAATATTCCTGCGGTAGGCCTGTTCCGTTCATACCTTGCCAAAAAAGTCTGCACAACAATATTTGATGTTTTAAGTCAAAATTAACCTGCTGCAAATCCAAATATCAATAATGAACTTTGTAATCCTTTAGCTTTATTGAATGTTTCATACTAGGGATTTATTATATCAAGGTACACACCTTTTGTATTTGCAGGGCAGGCACCCCAAAAAACTGTTTAAAGGTAATCATAGGAGACAATTACTAATGTCCGATCTGTTTCTTTGGTTGCGAATTGTTGTATGGGACGTAATATAGGCAGCTGCATTGTTGTGAAAATTTCTATACAATCTTGCAACTAAGGTTTTCTAAATCAAAATTGTATATGAGGGATTCCAAAAAATATGGGTGTCATTTTTTAAAAACGTTTTCTTGGATGTATTCTGGATATTCTAGGGGTGTGTAAAGGTTATAGGCATGCAGGGGTCAAAATATAGAAGGGGTAAATAAATGTGTTTTAAAGTCTACCACCATTGTCCAGTACCTTTCAAGGATTACAAAAAAGGGTATAGTTTTCCTACCTGAGGGTTTAGACACGAGTTACAGGCAACCAAAACGGGTTTCAAGTCACACTGGGAGTAAAAAGTTCTGATTCATTAGGCTTGTTTTTAAAAATGGTGCCAAATTGTTCGTCTAATGTACAGAAGCCCGGAAAATTACAGAGTTCGCGTTCGCGTTTGTCAATGAAGGTTTGATAAGAGGGCAATATGGCCGTGGGCCACCCGGGTTGTATGCATGGGAGACCACTAGTCATATCTGTATAAGAGCATTGATTAAAGAAAGAAATACCGCTCTCCTCCAGGGTTCACTTGGAATGGGCAAATGAATCATGAAAGATCCCGTCATCTCGCGAGGGGACGTTTTAAGCGTCGGTCCAGTTGTACAAGAGAGTCACAATGACATGTAATAGCAGTCAGTGTGAATAAGAGTAGGGTGAAACCCCTCCCATGACTGTTCCCATCCGCCCAGTCTAAAAAAAAACGGAGGGCCCAGGGCGTCCGTGTATCATAGATAAACGCGGCCCCGGATCAGCTAACCACAGTTGATAAATCCTGACACCACCACAAGCCCCTACCAATGACTTGTGGCTCGCGAAGAACAAGAAGAAGAAATAGAAGATATCTGTAAAAGTCGCACTTGAAAGGTCTGGATTGATGATTTGAAAGATGATGATGATTGTGTGATGATTGTGTGAATGTTGATGAGTGAAACAAAAAATCTATAATACATTTTTTATGTAGTATGACCCAAATGAACGATTTCAAAACCAGTTTCAACAAAATCGGACCATTCATAATTAATGACCTGAACGTCTTGAGCCTATGTACTAAAACAATAGGTCGTAAATATGGCAAACTATATACCTTTTAGAAACTTATGAGCAACCGAACAGTTGCTATTATAAATTTTTTTAAAACAATTTAACACTTCGTTTTTACCCTTGTACAAATGTTCCCATTATAAAACACCCAAGAACACCATTTTAAAA
>JAMKCH010046911.1:0-11608 GCA_023653785.1 Ophioderma brevispina
AATAAGATGATGATTTAGTCATTTCTGTCGTGCACGACAGAAATTCAAAGCATGGTTTCTGTAGGGACGATTACGATAGCAGGCAAGTTCAAAACAAGGTTTGCGGTTTTCTTTTGTACGTGTTTGTCCAATAAACTTTCAAAACGTTCTCGGTAGGTGGTCTAAACCGATTAAGGGCAATTTGAGAGAAATTCGTACCCTCAAAAAATCTCCTCCTGTCACTTTAAGGACTACTCAGTGACGTCATAGGTGTTTCCCTATGTAGAAGTGAAGTTGTTTTTATGTGTAGAAGGAAATATAAATGTGGTGATCTAATTTTCTTTCGAGCACATCAAGTGCTCTCTTTGTTTCGGGCCCTTACGGAAATACTAGATTAAGATATATTTTTAAGACCGTTGCCCATACCTAGTATATGTTGCGAATCACAAAATGTAAAATAATCCTATCAATTTTGCTTGAGCATATGTGTACGCCTATATTACAAAGCGAATATTGCAAGGAATCCACGCTTTGCGCGAGAAGAGGACCACAACCACTCTTGCGCCACTCGCACGTCGCCCTGACCGTAATGTAGCAAATTTTACCTTTACTGGTCAGGTCCCCACCTCTGATAAGGCCGTTACCACCACTAGTCGACCCCCCCGGATTCTCTATATACCTCTGCAATTTGCTACCTTTTTGTCTAAAGGCATGAGGGATCAAACACTTTTACGAAAATGGGGATAAAGTATTGATGGCCCAAGCTCTAAATATTCCACCCCTATGCCACATCTATCCTCGAAAAGCATTAAGTGCATAAGGTCTTTTGCACTCCCGTTGGTGCAGAAGGGGGGGGGGGCAAATGGAATTTGGAATTTTTACCAAAACTCTGGTTATTGATGGGGTACATCAACATAAATGTTGATTTATGGAAAAAATTCAAATCGGTTATACATATTCAAAATGGCGGTCCAGAAACCGATTTTATGACGCGCAGATATTTCACCGGAATGAAAAATCACTTTTCCCGAAGAACTTCTTCCACAAGATTTTGCTCATAATAGTAGGACATAAATACAATTACATTGCTGAAATAAAAATTTTAAGAAGTTGCTCCAGGACCATTAATTTTAAGAGGCAAAGCAAATCTTGATTGGCGCAACCAAAATGGTTATTTATGCTAATTATAGTATAAAAACGCCATGGCCGATTTGATTTTTTTTTCTACCAAAATATGCGCAACTGATATTTAGGCAGTTACATAAAAACGGGCAAAATAATTTAACATGGCGCGTGAAAAACGAAATCCTGGGTCCACGTGGACCCCCCCCCCCTTATGCACTCTGTGTGTTAATTGTATAATTTAAAGCTCCATTTATGAAACCAAGTTTAGATTACTGTACGTCATAAAATAAAGGGCACGGTTAGGCGACGAAAAAAGAAAACCCTGTTTTACGGGCGAGCGCACCTTTCGAGTAGGGTCGGTCGGTCGGGCGAATTTTTTCTTTTTATTTTTTTTTTCTTTTCTGGAGCTCAAAATTGGCCTAAAATAGCCCCAAAATCTGAAAAATCAAGAGAAAAAATGAATTTTTCCAAACAAATTTTTCTTTTCAAAACATGCTAGATACACTGTAAATTCTGTCAGGGATGTCAACACCTTGGTTTTCTGTTCCAGAAATTGCCACGAACTGCCACCTTCCCCTCTGGAACTCTTCCTGTTTTTACTGTTTTTACAGAATGTAAACATCCAAATTGTTTTCAAACTTGTGGAAGTGAGGGATTTCAGTAAGGGTCCTTTTCATTAGTCTGAATATTTTTTATGCCATGGTGTCGCTTTTTTTTAGGACGTCATTATTGCCGTAAGTAGTTGTGGTGCATATCGTTTTTCTCTAAATACCCTAAAAGTGTTAAAAAGGGGCAAGGCCTATGACGTCATTAATTAGGTTCGAATTTGTGGGCACCCCTTCTGATTGTGTTTTCACACCCTCAAGGAAAAGTTTGTGACTACGTGTGTGTCAAAATGATTGTTCCCGATGAAACAAAAAATATTTAAAATATTGACATTCTGTTTAGAATATATTATATTAATTTATATTTACAAATACTTACTTCTTAATCACATGTCAAAAATCCCAAGATTAATGCATTTTATTTTCAAGTTATGGCCTCATTTTTAGAGGTCTCCCAAAATGCCGCGTGTACAAACTTAGTACAGTAAACATAAGAAGATGAGTAACATGTCAACAGTTAATTCACAAACATGCAGGTCCAGAAAAAACGAGATAGGAAAGAACTTTTTGCTTGGCAATTTATTCACCATGTGAAGACACACTTATTAATATGGATCATGAAAGAAAATTGTTCAAAAAAAAGTCTGACCTTTGACCTTAGCCAACTAAGGGGTATCACTTAAATTGAAAACCCGGTTTTGGTGTGTATTTTTCAATATCTTTGTGTTTTTGCTTAGTTAATAGATAGTTAAAAACGAGTTTCATTCAAACTTGAAGAATTCTAAACAGAAAAATATAACTGCACTTGTTGTTCGCTCTAACCCCAACTTAATAACTGGCCTGGGTTATACTCATTGGGGCATTTATACAATGGATCCACCAGGAGATGTGTAAAGCACGCTAATAGGTATCCCACTTGAAAGTTGCGCTCAATTAGCAAACATGATCGTGCTACAAAGGCCAATTAGTGAGCGCCTTATTTAAAATGAGGACAGTATTGATGCCCATGAACCTAAAATGAAAAATTCAAAATTCCTGTGGATGCAAGCTATGTAAATGTTACTTTGTGTATTTACAATTTTAAGAGCTCCCTTGAAGTGTGATAAGAAAAAAAACATCAGGATATTTGGGGAACAATTCATTTTGAAACACACTGTAAGTTTCATGCTTTAGCCCAGAGGAAGTTCACGAGATCGGTAAAATAAAAATTGTGAATTATCCATTAACTAGTGGGTTCAAGTCAAGTGCCATAGCAGAGGGGGGGGGCAAGTGCCCCCCCACCCCCGACGCGATGTTCTGTAGGTAAAATAACGAGTCCGTCGGTACAGTTGTTAAAAAAGCTGCTAATATATTGTTTTGGGGCGTGGTGCATGGTTAAAATGCAAAGAGCTTCGTCAGAATTGGTTACTATCAATGCCAATGAACACCACCTCATATTATTTGCGTTCTCGATTATGCTCACGCCCCACCCCCCGTTCTTCAGATTTGAACGAACGGTAATAAAAAAAAAGGGTCAACCGTCGAGCGTAGCGATGCCGTGAAAAAATGTTTGGTCGGGACAATAACACCGTGTCGTGACATTCACGGAATCTGTTGCCCCCCGTCAACAAAATACTGGCTACGCCAATGTTCAAATTGAAGATACTTCTCGAAGTTGGAGGACGCGGGGACGCGGGCTTGGAAGCGTTTGTTTGTTTTGGGTTTTTTTTTTTTTTTTTTTACTTTCAAAGATGCTGAACAAGAATTTGGTGTGCGGAACTCTCGCTAGAGGGTGCTTTTTAAATGGCCGCCAACATTCCAGAAAATGGCGTCTTAAAGCTCACCAGATATTTTGAGACTGCAAATAAAAATTAATTTTGGGGTTATTTCTTAAAGCTAATTATAGTGTAATGCTATTCCAATAATTAGAAATTAAGATAAGTACCCGTAGAGGGCTGTTCTTTTTATTTTTTTTTTTTCAAACAAATTCCAAAAAACCCATTTTAAGGCCATATTACAATACAATTATAAATCCAAATGAAGATGTTTAAAGGTATTTGTTTATATTTTTACAAGTATGCTTACAATATTATCTTGGTCACACCTCTGGGAATGTGGGTGAATTCTTGCTTAGAGGTGTTTTCAATGGCCGCCAAATGCGATGTTTGTTATTATCATTTCCATAATGACAATCAACGAAAATTTTTGTCATCCATTAATTTGGGCCATCTGGACGCATTTTAATAAAAGTGAAGTTTAATAAATCATGAAAATATCTGTGATGATCAACAATCAATTTGGAAATATTGTCATTGAACATTATAAAACAATTTTAGCTTGAGTTTCACTGAATTATAACTCATTTGCCTGACTACTTTTAATTTGTCCAAATAAGCCCTTTTCAATGAAATGACTCTTTTGAGGGAAAGGTCTTGCTGCGAAAGTGGATAAACGCCTGGTGGCTGCGTCTCAACAGGTCTTGCCAACAGTACGGGTGTAGGTATATGTTTGTATGTATGTCATGTATGTTGTATGTCTGTATGTATGTTCTGTATGTGTGTATGTATGTTTTTTTTTTTTTTAAGATTTTTTAGTTTTTTAAATTTTGTATGTATATGTCATGTATTTACTCTCTAATTTCTTAGATTCAACGGAGGACAAATCTAATTTTGATTACATGTTTAATCTATTATTCATTCTTTCATGGATTTTGATTAACTTTTTAATCTATTACACTTGGATTTGTCCCTGATCCATCCACTTTGATAGTTTTTAATCTATGAAATTTAGAGAGGGTGTATGTCAATATCATTCCTCATTTAATTTTTCCATGTCATCGATCCTTTAACAAGCTCGTCCTGATTACCAACTCAAGCATTTACTGAGTCTTTGTATTAATTCGGCCTTGAACAAGTTGACCCTTTAATGACATCACTCTGTTTCTCGACACGCTTTCTTTCGTTATAGGACACCGTATTTAAAACCACTGTATAAAAATATGATACAAATTTTCCGGTTCGACTTAATTGCTATTCTTGGGCGCTAAAAGACACATTTCATTATCCACTTCACTAGTAGGGTTCAAAGTCAGTGGCATAGCCAGGGGTGGGGGGCATCGTGCCCCCCCCCCCCCGACCGCGATGTTCGGTAGGTTAAATACGGGTCGTCGGTACATTTGTCTAAAAAGCTGTAATATCTTGTTTTGGGGGCGTGGTGCATGGTATAGAAAATGCAAAGAGCTTCGTCAGAATTGTAGCTTCACCAGCAATGAAACACACACCTACTACTATTTGCTTTTCGATTATTCTCTACGCCCCTCACCCCCCCGCCCCGCACCCCCCCCCGTTCTTCAGATTTTGAAGCGACGGTAAAAAAAATTTGGGTCAACCGTCGAGCGTAGCGCGCCTTGAAAAAAAATTGTTTGTCGGTACAATACACGTGTCGGTACATTCACGAATCTGTGCCCCCTCGTCAACAAAATCCTGGCTACGCCACTGTATCAAAAAATTGAAGATACATTCTCGAAGTTTGAGGAGAGAAAGCGGCATGAAGTTGTTTGTTGGGTTTTTTTTTTTACTTAAAGATGCTGAACAAGAATTTTTGGGTGGGTAAACTCTGCTAAGAGGGTGTTTTTAAATGGGCCGCAAACATCCAGAAAAAATGGGTATTAAGTTAAACTCAGATGTTTGACACTCAATATAAAATTCTTTTGGGGTTATTTCTAATGCTATATGTTGTTAATGCTATTCCCATAATTAGAAATGATGCTAAGCTTTACCCTTAGAGGGCTGTTTTTTTTTCAAAATGGCTATCCAATTCAAAAAAAAAACCCTTTAGGGCCATATTATCAATGTACAAGTAATAAATCAAAATGAAGTGTTTGTCAGGTATTTGTTTATATTTTCAAGGATGCTAAACAAGATTATCTTGGTCCAACCTCTGGGAAAATGTGGGGAATTCTGCGATAGAGGGTGTTTTCAAAATGGCCGCCAAAAATGCAATATTTGTATTATAATTCCATAAATGGACAAATCAACGAAATTTTTTTTCATCATTATTTGCCACTGGACGCAATTTTAAAAGTGAAATTTAATAAATCATGGAAAACTATCTGTGATGATAACAATCACTTGAATAATTGTCATTTGAAGTTATAAAACATTTTAGCTTGATTTTCCTGAATGATGAACTCATTAGCCTGACTACTTGTATTGTCTCAAATAAGCCCTTTTCTGAAAATGAATCTTTTGAGGGAAAGTCTTGCGGCCGAAAGTAGGTCAAACGCCTGGTGCCTGCCGTTCACAGGGTTCTTGCCAACAGTAAGGGTGTTGGTAGGTTATATGTTGTGTATGTAGTAGTATGGATGTATGGGTGTGTTGTATGTATGTATGTATGTATGATGTATGTATGTATTTACTCTCTAAATTTCTTAGATTAAAACGGAGGACAAATCTAAATTTTGATAACTGTTGATCTATTAGATTATTTCAATGGATTTTGATGTTAAATTTTTAATCTAACTTGGATTTGGTCCCTGATAGCAATCCAATTTGATTATTTTTTTAAAACCTAAGAAATTTAGAGAGTTGTCATGCAGCATGCATGCATGTACTTTTCCATGTCATCCGATCCTTTAACAAAGCTCGTCCTTGGATACCAACTCAACATTTACTGAGCTTTGTATTAATTCGCCTTGACAAGTTGGACCCTGTAATGACATCACTGTTCTCGCAACTCTTTAATTTAGTTTGTAGGACACCTATTTTTCAAACCACTTATCAAAATATGATACAACTTTCGGTCGCCTTAATTGCTATTCTTGGGCGTTAAAAGACACAAGTTCACCCAAGATTTGCATTTCAACTTGAACAAATCTTTCCATGTCCAATAATCCAAACCCATTCTGGAAAGACCGCGCACGGGTGTTAAATAATCGTGTTGAAAAAAAAGATACTGTATCAGTTATCCCGTAGGACCAAATCACGAAGATGGGTCAGGGTAAAGGTGGTCGAGATGAGGGGGGCAGTGTTTTTGTTCTTCCCTGTATCTGGTTCTTATTGTCGGTATTGTGGCTGCGGCCGGGATGGTAATGGCGGTGTTGAATTACCAAGAAGCTGACCACACCTATTAATATTACGTGGAAGTATCTGAGTCTCGTCCTGAGGAAAGGATACGGAAACGGGAATTCAGGTACTGATGTAGAATATACTAAATAAAATATAACATATCGTCATGTGAGTGCAACAAAAGTCGTAGATCTGCATTTTCATGATTTTTACAGGGAAGCATTTTTGTGTTTCATTCTTTTGTGACTTTTCAAATGAAAATAATTCTTGCATACAATAAAATGTATTTTTTTAAATACTTATAAAATATTTAAGTTCCCACTTAAAGAGTCGACTAATTAAGAAGTAATTGGCTAATTAAAATGCGTAACTACAACACATGATTTCCCCGTGTGGTGCAACAAAGTCCTATCTACCACTTACTACTTTGTTGCCCGACAACGGGAAATTCAATTTGAGTGCAACAAAGTTCGTTCTACACAATTATGCCTATTAGCCTAAAACTCGCAATAAATTGAGCCTTATACCTTTTAAATATATTTAAAAAAAAAAAAAAAAAAAAATTATACTTTTTTTTGTAAATTAATTTAGTACTGAGCGTAATATTGAGTGTAAAAAGATCGTAACTACCTTTTTATATATATGTTTTTTAGGTTTTTGTGCCGAAATAGCATAAATTACATAAATTGGATAAAAAAATGAAATTGCTCTTTTTCATCAAAATATTTTGGCGATTTTTTTAACTTTTAAACCCCGTTTTACACACCATCGCTTTACAAGAACAAAGTCGGATCCTCATACTAGTTTCCCCTGGTCGTGCAACAAAGTCGTATCTCCCAGTTACGACTTTGTTGCCACACCGGGAAATTCATTTTAGTGCACCAAGTCGTATCTAGCTTCTTATCCTATGCAAATAAATTGAGACTGTCCCTGAAATGTTAATATCAATTAAAGCTTAAATGAACTACTTTTGATATTATATAAATAACTCATTTCACCAAAAATGTCATTTACGCTTTGTTTCACTCACATGACGATATATTTTCTAGTATTCTAAGAGAATTTCGGAATCACAATAAGACATTGGATTAGGAAGATCAAATTTGAAATTTCCTATTTGATATCATCCTATTGAACGCTGTCAGTCATTACCCGTTGTTGTCTGGTACGTCTGTAATATGCGGGTCACATTTCACGCGTCATGTAGTTTCTGAGCCTTTCACGTTTTAAAAAGGTTAAATACGGGGGTCAGTATTGCAAAACGTTTTAACAAACACGTATTACCCTCCTGAAATGAATAAAATAGGCTCTCTGTGTGTATAATCATTAATTTTGTAATAAATTAACTCCGGGATGGGTTTATTCCAATGGCTAAGATTGCTGCTCACGCCCTAAGCCCAGGAAACAACATCAGAGTTGTGAATTCCTTGTTAGCAGGAGCCTTAGTAAAGGTGGGCGCTCCTGATAAAATTTGCATTTTTGCACACGAGTAGTTTACCCAATGATAATCAATAAAATTGATGGAAGCACTTTTGCCACACCCCTCTCATGGCCCCCAGCTTGGATTTCAAGGTTGCACAGGGAAACATTTACAATTTCCGATTGTTTTGAAAAGCACACCACAATTTTGTCTGGTTACAGATTCCAAAAAGATTAGTTTCCACTATCTATGGCTTATAATAGTTTTCGGAGTTATGGGGTAATTTTTGGTGTGTAATGGGTCAAATTAAAATTTGCTATGATTCATGTAATGTGTAGTGCAAATTGTTTCCCCTAGCATAAGGATTAGAATAAGAATGTTTTGCCTTATCTGTCTGTTTAGTTTTCACATTATCCACAAAATAGGTCACAGGTCAATAGAATCCAATAGCTGCCAATGCTGTTGACTTATTCGCCATTTTGGTTTAATAACGCAAACACTTATGATAGTCAAAACTATCCCTATATTTCATTCTATGGCTGAACAAGCAACTTGCACCACGCTTTACAAACATTGGATCAACTTTTAATTTTTACCCCTTTACAACCAATGACCGTCAACCACTTTTACAGTTTTTTACCCCATAATTCCAAAACTATAAGCCATGGTATAGTCAGTGGGTAGAAGGGGTGTTGCGTCCACTCCCTGAAATAAACTCTAATCAAAATCAACCTCTTTATCATAAAATGCGTAGAAACGATTTTTTTTTTTAGCTCTGTTTAAAAAAAAACAATCAAAAAGTGTCCCACGTATCATTTTATTGCAAATTTTGCCAATTAGTATCGCCATTACAAAAATAACAGTTCGTTATAATCTCATCGAATACTGTTTATAAATGAACAACATGAGGTGACTGGACTCTATGTTTTGAAGGGTCAAAATCAAGATGGAAAAATTACCATATGGGTCCCCAGGATGACATAATATGCAAATTAGCGTCGCCACTTAGCTAAAATCCATATTTGGGCATATCTACTTAGGCCAATATTCGACATACATGCCCCCATAATATGACGAGATCTCTGTTTAGAGTTAGATAATTAAAAAGTACTCATAAATTATGTTCATGTGTCGCTAACATGTTCACCTGCAAATACTAAATCAGATGCAACTTGGGCCTTCAATGTCGATAGTCTCGTTTTGGGGGAATTGTAAGAAACTTTGTTGTCCAAGTTAAATTTTATACTTCACATCCATATTTGTGCATATCTTCTAACTGGCCATATTCCACAACCTGCCCACATAAGATGACGAAACCGTTGTTTTTTGAGAGTCTAGTTCTAATTTAAAAAGTAACTCAATAAATTATTTTCATATATACTAACCTGTTCACCATTCCAAATACTAAGAATATCAAATTAGGGCGTCAGTGGGTCGATAGTCTCGTTTTGGGATGTAATTGTAAGAAACTTCGGTTGTCTAAGTAAATTTAGACTTACCATCTATAGATGAGTTACATCATGTTTACAAACATCAAGTTACACCTGGTCCTACTGACACCCTGAGAATTGCGGAGAATCTGCCCATACTGTTACAACATTTCACTAGCCTTAGCACCAATGATTGAGCGCGATTGTAAAAGCACTAGCCCTCCTCATCTCACGCATACTGCCGGGCAGTCTTTGTATGCTCAAGCATACTGCCGGCAGTGCTTTGTTCGCGTTGCCCGGCTGACGTCCACATGTCACCTCATCTATACATAATTACTTGTAACATTTCTCGTAAATTAAAGGTATGGAATGATACAAGACTAATGCGAAACTAAGATACTGTGTTGTTATCCATGCCGAAAAGAAATAATACAGAACCTTACAGTCTCCAATGCTAGCTGCCACGTGCCAACATGCATATGTGATATTTACATTGCATCGAGGTAGTTTAACACCTTCAGTAAATTAAATGAACTGCAGGAGAAAAATTGGAGGCAGCTAGAATCCGACTGTGATCTTGAACCAGAGGGCAGGGTTTTGGGGTTATAATAATTCATAATAGTCTGTGTTTTGATATTAGAGTGTATCGGTGCGAATGGCTAAAGAGCGCATAGCTCTGTAGCCCTGGCGTGTATGTTCAAGGGTATTATGTTTGATAGAGATTACTTTTGAAGGGGACGTTTCTGGAGTGTTGTGTACATTCAATACAAACCAAATTAAAAGCACAGGCTGAAATCATCACCTGAAATCTGGATGTAAACAGTTGAGGGTGTCAAATTCGGAACCCAGTTATTGCTGCAAGTTAAATGTTTTCAAAATTCATGCGTGACATGACACTGGTACTATTACTGTTTCATGGTTATCACTAAGGAGCATTACTTTGCGTTGATTTGAATTTTAACTGTTGACAAACAATTTAAGATAATAGCTTACCCCCGATGCTGGTAAGTACGTCCCCCCCACCCCATTGAAAAGTCCCACTATGACTTGAAACTGCATTGAAAATATATATATTTATTAATCTTTCCTGGAGATGGCCAGCGCACGATCAGTGTTGAAAAAACCCATGTGCGCTTGACCGGATTCGAACCGGCAACCTTAGTATTACATGCACGCGCTCTAACCGACGAGCTATCAGCGGTTCGGTAGACGAGCGATAGATATCATCTATAGGTGTTAGGTTCGAAAGTTGTATTTACTACGCCTTCAAATGCATTGAAACTAGTCCTTACAGTATAGTCGCATATCTTGATCGATTACGCTGGGACAACGGAGATACAGAATGCTTGTAGCTTTTGGCCGTATTTGTAGTTATAAACGGTAATTCGAGATGAATAGGTTGGTGGCACGTGTCAGGTACCAGGTCACGTGTCAGGTATCAGTATCATTGCTCTTCGGGGGCACCGATATATATAAATCCAACTATGTTAAATCAAGGTCTGTACATTATGACCCTCTGCCCACTAGTGCTCTTATTGTTTTCCAAAGACACTATTATGTCTACACAGTACCAAATTTACCTTTCCTACTGATTCCAAAACCGACGTACGATGACGATAATCGGTTGTTTGTTCCATGTAGGGATACGTACGTCATTTTTTACCTGAATGGGGTCCCCCGAAGCAAAATATAAACCAATCACATTCCGTGAGGTCATCAAATCTTTATTTTTTCCAAAAATTGGCTGTTATTCCCATAATAAAATTCCTTTTTTAAGATTCAACATCTACATATTGTTCTTTAATAATTAATCTTCAATTGTCCCCGCATGAATCTGAAAAGATGGGTCCCATATCTACAAACTGAAAACAAAGTCAGCGCTAATACCCTTACCGTGGACGTAATGAGCAGACGGATCCTCGTTTTAGTTAATAGCAGGCTTACCCACTTGCGCGCGGCGCGGGTTATGCGTCGAGTTGGATAACACCGTCTGCTGGAGAATAA
>JAMKCH010046912.1:0-10738 GCA_023653785.1 Ophioderma brevispina
GCCTGGTAGTTCGTGTTAAGGTGAGTTAGCCATGATACATTTGTGTACATACGTGGGGGGTAATGTCAACGCTGTTGGTCGGCATCAGTAACACCATGTTTCCAAAGTATGATCGCCATAGGGAATGGATGTGGTGTGTTCATGGAATAAAAAGAAAAATCAAGAGTGTGATCAGTCTGGGCTCGAACCAAAGTTAGCATGAGCCATTTGACTTGCCAACGGTCGTATTGTAACATGCTCTACAAATCAGCAGCGAATTTCCGTACGGGTTTCAGTGTTCACAAGGATATTTAGGTAGAAATGCTTTTTTTTCCTCTTTGCTGACGAACTTGTCTTAATCTGTCTACAATACCCTCCTCCCACACTGAACATTGGAGCCTGATCCATATCCTCTGTCAGCCTAACAACCCTTGTACTAATCCCTTAATCACATTTGTTTACTGGCTCTGCTTGGAGATGTAGACTGTATGCTTTAAATTTACCTTCCTCTAGTCCAGTGACCATCATCAGGGTATTGTGAGTTGAACGCAGCATGAAAACGCTGGCATTGATTCAAAGCCATGGGATACCCACGCGGCGTATAAAGGCAGTGAGAAAATGCGACACAGCAAAAATCTGTCTGATGCGACGACATCACCTGCTTGAGGAAGATGAGTGTAATAGACGACGTATCCCAGCTATGGAGAAGAGAGAAGAGAGTTTTGGTTTATTGGTGTGTTAAATTGATGTGAGTCAGTGGCAAGTTCAAGTTTATAAGCCTCAACAAGATGAGGACCTTATTGCAATACATACATGTACATGTGAATATTGTTATTAGGTGAATCTAGGGGTTGGATATTGACTACTATCTGGTCGAGGAACCCCAGGCTACAACCGTGTCATGGTGTTCCTAAGACTTGATATATTCCTTATCCTATCCCAACTCGCCTTTATGATTAAAGTGTTGTGCTTCACCTGTTTTCCTGGACATATCTTGAAACAACACTCAACTGCAAAATGAATAATTTTTTCAGACAAGATGCGTCAATTACCCATCTTCAATATGATAACTGAAAATCCACAGATATCAATTACAAAACGTGGAAAATACACTTTCATTTTGGGGGTAAGTTTTTATTGGGTCCACCTCGTCCAATAGATACTCGTATAATAGAACAATCACTATCTTGTGTTATGAGGTGAACTTGTGCGATTAAGGTGATGCGTCAATAACACATACCTACGGAAGAAATTTGTGCGCCCTGGACATGCCATTTAACAACTGTTTCTGAAAACAACAACTCACCACTTCTGTGTAACTTGCTTACTCAGAGAGAACCTCCGAGTAGCGTTGTTTCGCCTTGCCCCAATGTCACTACCTCTGTGTAATGACATGTCTGTTTGATATCCGCTTAAACAATCACCATGCATACACACATATAAGCACACTAGTCAAATAACATGATACCCCAAAAATTACTTGATTATACTAGCGACATATTTTAGAGCCATATAAGGGGGTGGTTATTATTTACCCCGGAAGAATGCAGAATTTACTTTTAAAATTTCACATTTCCCCTGTTCCCCCGTCTCTCCTTGATTTTGAAAGTTTGCAATATCCTCCTCTATCACAAAAATATTTATCACAAAATATTCAGATCCCCTTTCCTTCCCCCTCAAATCCTTTATTCTCCCTTCTGGCATAACTATTGACTCCTCCCTAGTACTTCTGAAGAGCACATTTTTGGTTGCTCATCCATACTAAGATCTAATTTTACTAAACCACGACTCACTTAAATCTAGGGATTCACTCTCTCCTTCATTGCTCGAATCCCGGATCCCCTTCCCCCTCCCCTTCTTCCTTCCTCCCCTGCTTCCTCCACCCTACCTCCATCCCTACCTTTGCTCCTCCCTCCCTCAAATAACCTGTCCCTTCCAGCCTTCTATCAACTCATTTCATTTGCTATCCCCTCCCACTATTTCCCCACTCTCCCTCCTGCCTATCCCCTCGGATCCCCTCCCACTTTCCCCCATCCTCTCCCTCCTGCTATCCCCTCCATTCTCCCTTCCTCCCTCTTTCGGTCCCTTCTTTATTTTAACTTTCTCACCCTCTCTCTTTTATTTTTCCTCTGTTCTCCATCTTGGTCTTGGCTAAGTTTTCAGTATCAATCATGCCATCTCCACCTTTTTACAACCCTCTCTTTCTCTCGCCTCTCTCTCACACACACACACACTTTCTCTCTCACACACGCATGCACACGCCCACCACACACACAATGTCTTTTTCTCTTGCCCTCTCCCTTTCCTCCATTTTCTCATCACTCCTACATTTTTTTTTCTCAGTTTTTCCGTGCTTTCTAATTTGGATGAGGCCAATCGGCTTATACAGATCATCACCATATATAAACAATGTTTTATCCATACAGATTAACCGATACATCATTAACATCTATGGTTTTCATTTCGTCTGGATTATGGATGTGGATCAGTTGATGGTAAATTCTGTATCAAACTGTACTAACAAAATAATGCGCTACCCCCCCCCCCCTAATTGCTGTCCACAGCTCATCAGGTAGAACAGCCAATACATGGGTGACTTCTTACCTTTGTCATAGTAAGGTTTTGTGTTCTCTACTTGATATGAGAGCCTGGCACTGCACTTACACCCCCATCAAGTACCGTGGTAAACAAACTTGCGTTTTGGGGATGGTAGACGCAATAATGCATGTTTGCAAGCCCGATTTCAATACTGTGCTAATAAAAGTGGTTTAACCACTAAAACGGCGGTTTTTTTGTTTATACTTGGAATGAAATGTATTCGAGGCTCAAATTTCAGGACGACAATGAGAAAAATACGGCCTTTCATCTGATATCAAAATCGATACTACTTCCGGTAAATTAAGGGGGTCCCAAAGACGATCGGAACACGCCCCTTTAAGGGTATTTTGATTTCTTTTGTGTGTGAATTTTAGGAGGAAGATTATTTTCACACTGTTCATTTTCCTCCTTATAAATATGACAATATTTAAAACTCTCATTGCAGATAGATTAATGTTTTGTTGGTTTCACTTGCTGATCAGATTCAAACGAGAGAACCAATGGAAAACAAGCACACAAATCACTCTTTTGTGTGTCATTATTTTAAAAAAAATAAATAACATCAACAAATTCAAGTATAAATGTGAAGCTTCTCAAAAACTCTCAGATGTGCATACACTTAGAGGCATCTACAGTATATTTACTAAGTAGTCCTGTTCATTTCTATTTTCTGGCAGACTGTAAGAGATACATCCCTATCATTTATACCTAAATCAAACTTGAGCAACCCCCCCCCCAACACACACACACACACACACAAATGGCGAAGAACGTCGCCTTACAACTCGGCAGGACTATGTTTGTGTTCAAAAAATATTTTAAGAAATCATCACTGCTTGCTTGAAAATTGCAGTGAGAAATTCATAGCATTCCTCTTTGTAAGGGAGGGGGAGGGGAATACAGAAATAGACCATAATCCTCAGTTATCCATTGAACTAATTGCTGTCTGAATTCATTACCTTATTAATCAGTACCAAACTAGCATGCATCATGAGATTGTAATCCACCATGTTTTAACCCTTTGTGTCCTGATTCTGGCAGACAATATGGATCTAGAATAGGAAGATGGTATTTTCAGAGATGCCAGTTTTTAGGAAATTCCCTGATTCAGGACATTTTTTACTTAATTTCAACATTTTATTTTTTCAGCCCAAATTGGGTCCTTTTAGCCCAAATTCACATACTTTTTTCAGAATTTTTTTTTATCACTTTTCAGGATTTTTTTAGTGAAGCTCCTTGACATCTCAGGCTTCGAAATATTTTCCACATTAAGATGTTTTTGGTTTTAATTAAATAATTCACCCAAAATCGTTGTGATAGTGTACATTTCACGTGACAAACAATTCCAAGTGGCTATTCAAAAACCATTACCTTTAGAGTTAAGGGCAAGAGTTCCATATGTACCCCCCCTCATAAATTTACATGGAACATAAAATTTAATTATTTAGCTGTTTATTCCGTTTTGATGAAACAAGGCTAATATTGAAAATAAATTTTGTATCATGTAATATATATGAGGGGTACATATGGACTCTTTCCGGGTTGAATTGTATTGCCCATGTGTTGGCCATGTATATACTCTGGAATGGGGGATTATACTCTAGTAGGAATTTGATGAGAGAGTGCACAGTTTTTCACTATTAACCATATACTGTGCTTCCATTTAAAACAATATCTGTAAAAATTATTAGAAGGGCCTGGATAACATTGTCAGGTTAATGAATATTTTTTATTAATCTTTTGCATCTCCTGGGAAAGATTAATAAATATTCATCGTTGTCTACCTGGAGAACTAATTGTTTACATTTCATTGTCAGGTTAACTTACTAAAACATTATCTTTTTGATTGCTTCCATTTCTGTTCTCAGAGGTAGGAGTTACAATTAAAACAATTTCAGCAAAATAGCCAAACAATAACCAAAAACAAAACAAAAGAGAGGGAAAAAATAAAACGGTAAAAAATTAAGTCAGGCAGCTTAGGAACTTTTACTAGCCAAATACATCATCAAATGAGTCCATTGTTTCCTAATTAGGCCCACCTGATTCCACTCAGGTCATTTTATTTAATTGGTTTAATTATCCAGCCTTGATTTGTTTAGTGAGCCATGACCAAAGCAAACAACCATCATTGATAACTGAACGAGTGCCATGTGTATTTGCTTATCCACACAAGTGGTTATTTTTAACAGGGTTTCATTGTTTTGTTTTGTTTTTGTTTAGTTAAAGACGCTAAAGTGATCCATTCAAGAGAGTCAAAATATTTGAAATTTGAAGATAAGTCTGTAGAATTCTCATTTGTTAATTTTTCTAACTGAAAGTTGACAGAAAAGGAAAAAACATGTGTGATCAAAGATATGAATCTCCATTAGATCTTCAATACTGCATACCTTTGGAGTCTAACTTAGACCTGGGTTTAAACGAGAGTTGTCTACATGAGTGGACGTTTTTTCCTTTCAAAATACTCTGGAGTTAAGTATAACAGTGAGGAAAGGAAATTCCTCATGGAGGGCTGGAGAAAATACTAAGGATGGACCATTTCTCACCTATTACAGCACATATTTAGAGTAAGTTGGAAGGAAAAGGTCCAACCTCATGTAGGACTAACCCTGGGTCTAAAGTTAGGACTCTTTCAGAATGCCAGTATTACTATTGCAGTATTGCGATGTAATATTTTGGTACAGAGACTGCAGTTCGGGGAATGCACCTGACTGCAACACAGATGCAGTGAAGAGCGAATGAACTATACCAAAGATTATCTAAAGGAAGATAGGACACTCCCCCTATTTTGTACGGAAATGATGTAATGTTGTATTTTGTAACGCTCAGACAACATTAACATACACCAGGCGCCAGATGGCGCTATTCTCAATGTAGCAAGTAGACCAGGGGCTAAGGCAAATCACAACATATTAACATAGTCTTTCATTTTTGTTTTAAGGAATTGGAAAAAATTAAATCTTTCTTGTTAATGATCTTTGAATTAGCACAACCGGCCACAAAAATCGCACGTCTTTGTGAACTTCGCGCCATGCTCCACACAGTGAAATAGTGCGATGTCGTCGCTTTTACCTACCAGACACTAGGAGCGTCCTTCCCCATGAAGTCCACTTCCATTACACGAAAATTGGGGAGTGTCCTATCTTCCTTTAGATAATCTTTGACTATACCTAGTTCAGTGTAAGGTGAACATGACCCCATTCTTTTTGCCACTTTTATTCGACACATCTTGTCAGAGGAGATGTTCCAAGTTGTACCCAAATACCTATAGCTGCTATAGTATACTTACCCCAGGGTTGCATTATGACCAGGACTTCCTTAGTGTTATCGTCAATGTACTTTATCAAAGGTCATGTTTCATCTTAAAGTGAACACACTTTAAAGGGATTAGTCCAGTGATTTGCTAATCGAACCATTGAAAAAGTCAATCAAAAATTCATATTTTTTGTATTTTTGTTACTGGCATGGGGATATGCGAACATAACCTGCAAGTGGTTGGCATTAATATTGTGTATTAAGGACACGGCGGTACCTTTTTATCTGATTCTGTAATTTCTATATGTGCGTACCAAATTCCAACCTTGATATCAAAAAAGTCTTTCCCGGTGAATATCACAGATTTTGAGACGCCGTCCTTTGGTGTCTATTTGCAAGACAGTATGGCAAATTTCCTCAAATACATTTTTTTTTCACTATGGTGGTTTGTTTCTACATTAAGCAGTTATATGGAATTGTACACTTATCCCTAAGTTAAAAATATGCATTTTCCATTTCCACATTTTTTCGATTCTCTCGCATTATCGTGCTAATTCCCTGTAACTCATTGAGAGAACTGATGCATTGCAACAGTGTTTACCAGCAGCAGAAGGGTTCACACTGGAGGGCGAAGTGATTCTGCCCTGGATTCATGCCTTTGGTGCTTTGTGGATCAATGTCCAGTCTGTAGGGGTTCTCTAGATCAAATTCTCACTTTCTCTCTGGGAAATAAGAAAAACATAATTATTTTTGTTGGTAGACATTACAAAGTTGTGGCTTGGACATATTGGCAAAATTGGATACCAGGAAAATTACCAGTGTCATGTAATTATTTAATACCCAATTATTATTTAGAGAATAAAAAATGAATTTTTGTTTGCGTCGGTATCCACCACTCCAAAATATTGGATGCCCATCCATTATACACCATCTACGATGGCCAAGATAAAAAAAATCTCATATTTTATTCTCATTCTTATTTAGAATTGTGTATTTTTGCTTTTAAACATTAAAAAAAGAAAAAACCTAAAAAATTAAAAAAAAAATCATTCTTTTTTATTCATTGAAATAATTGCACCCCTCTTGAAAACAAATGTTTCCAATCCAAGGAACCAATTGTCACTGCATGGTGATTGTTTGTTACGTGCGGTAAAAATTGCATTCGTGTTCAATGCGGCATGACACGAAACAGTATAAATGCGCGTTTGCGCAATGCATATATGCGAACGACCACGTGAATGCAATATCCATTATATCCAGTTTATAGGGATGGGAGGAGCTAGCTTTTTGCCCTTAACCAATCAAATTTATTGTTAACATGATAAACCATGCCACTGAATAAGAATACCCAATAATATTATTTTAATTATTATTAACTTTATTTATAATTGGGTCCCCCGCCAACTTTTGTTGGCAAAGGGAGACTATAGAAATGGTAGCCGTCCGTGTTTGTGTGTGCGTCCCACGCGATATCTTTGGAACTAAGCAAGTTGGACTCCATCTTTGCATCATAGATGTTCTCAAGTAGGCGGGGGGGGGGTACAAAGTGGGCATGTGAAGTGGGGGTCAAAGGGCAAATATGGTCAAAATAGGGTCCAATAGGGCAAAAATAGGCAAGATCGCTATAAAAATTTGTTTGTAAACACGATTCTTTTGATTGGAGCCAAGTATGGGTGTCCATCTTCGAACCATAGATGTCACTCAAGTGGCTGCGGATGAGTTCGGAGGAGGGTCACGTGGCCATTGGTCAAAGGTCCAAATTGGGGTCAAAAACATATGCAAAAATGGAGTTAGTGGGTTAATTTAATTTGCTATAAACCTTATATGTTTGGTAGGATGAGGAAACTTGGTAGGTGTTTGTGTCACACATCCGGGCCAGAAATTTTGAAGGTCATTTCAAGGTCATCCAAGGTCAAATCCACTTAACATGTGGTAGAAGAGGATTTGAAAAGTGGTGGGTTTGGTCAACAGTCATTACCAAAAATTTTGAAAGGTATTTCAAGGTCATCCGAGGTCATCCAGGTCAAATCACTTAACAGTTGGTTGGAGGATGAACAATTGGGGGGTGTGTCAACATCAGTCCAACAATTTTGAAGTTCATTTTCAGTATCCGAGGTCATCCAAGGCTCAAATCACTTAACAGTGCGGTGGAGGATGAAAATTGGTGGGTGTGGTCAAGCATTAGTGTCCGAAAATTTTGAAGGTCACTTTCAAGGTCATTCTGAGGTAATCCAAGGTCAAATCACTAAATATGTGGTAGGAGTAGGAGCGATGAAAATTGGTGGGTTGTGGTCAACCTTTTCAGTTCGGAAAATTTTGAAGGTCATTCAAGGTAATTCGAAGGTAATCAAGGTCATCCAAGGTCAAATCACCTAAACATGTGGCTGGGAGATGAAAATTGGATGGGTGTGGTCACATTCAGTACCAAAAATTTTTGAAAAGGTCATTTCAGGTCATCCGAGTCATCCCAAGGTCAAATCAATTCTGTGGTAGGAGGATGATGAAAATTGGTGGGTGTGGTAAGCATTCAGTTGCCGAAAATTTTGAAGGTCATTTCAAGGTCATTCGAGGTCATCCAAGGTCAAATCACTGAATATGTGTTTAGGAGGATGAAAATTGGTGGGTTGTGGTCAAATTCAGTGCCGAAAAAATTTTGAAGGTCATTTCAAGGTCATGTGAGGTCATCCAAGGTCAAATCACTTAACCTGTGTAGGAGGATCAAAATTGGTGGGTGGTGTGGTCAACAATCCGTACCAAAACTTTGAAGGTCATGAGAGGTAATGAGGGGGGTCATCCAGGTCAAATCACTAAATATGTGGTAGGAGGATGAAAATTGGTGGGTGTGGTAAACTTCGTGCCCAATTTTTGAAGGTCATTTAAAGGTAATATGGGGTCATTTAAGGTCAAATCACTTAACATTTGGACATAGGAATATGAAACTTGTCGGTGTGGTCAACATTCGTGCCGAAAAATTTGGTAATCCTTTCAAGGGTCCTTCAAGGTCAAATCTGTGGCACATGGTTGTATGTCAGAAACCTAGTGAATGTGGCCAACATTCAATGGCCAAAATTTTTGAAGGTCATATGGTGTCATTCAAGGTTAACTCACTATCATTGGTTAGGAGGTTCAACAGTTTAAGTGCCAAAAATTTTGAAGTCATATCAGGGAAAGCCACATTCGTTCAAGAAACCACTTATTTCCATACAATCTCCCTAGATTCTAAAATGGTTAATGCCCCCTTTCTTGTTCTTTTAGCTACTGCACTGGGGGGGGGGGGACCTTTGTGGGTCGCGAACTGCCTTGTTAGTTAGATTGTTGTTGTGCAACAAGTCTATGTACCGGCTACTAATGCCCTGCAAGTGAACACTAAAAACACCTAATATGGATAAAAAACTTTTAACATTAAAATGTTTCTCTTCCTACAGACAACTACTGCAACACAATGGCATATGTGGTATGTCGCATAATTATTTTTTTCAGTAATGCGCTTTCCTATCTTCCCCAATGTCAGTTTTTCATCTACAAATTTTACGGTGAAAATGACAGACAGATCTACTGATACTGCAGGCAGACGTAAAATCCCAAAAGTGGAGACTCAAGGACTTTTGAGGCCAACAACATTTTGTTTTTTTCTTTAGCAAATTACAAGAATCAAAGGATTCCCATTTTCATTATTTCTACCAATTCATTCTTGTCACGGCATACAGGAGTACCCGTGCTAGCAGTGAACATTATTGCTAGAAGTCTACGCCCAAAGTAGGTGCTACAAATTGGCCGCAAATTATTAATAGCCCACTGTGTGGGCCGAGAAACGTTTTGCTTTATTACCAAGCCCGCCTCCTTGTGTAGTACACAAGTTATTTATCTATAAAACTGTGCAAACACGTGGAGGCCCAATTCAGTGCTATTTTACGATTGGTAAAGACGTGACAGTCCTCTATGAAATTTGCAATCAATAGATAGAAATCAGATCTGCTTAGTATATGATATTTGGCTGCTTCATGTCTACCAGGAAAAAAAACAATAGTCATAGAGAACTCAGCTTTATTTAACAATTCATTGGAAGTTGGGGTTCAAGTAAGAGAACATTCTTTATTCTGTATAGTTTTATGAGTTCCATCAAGAAACTGCTAGTTCTCTCTTTTTGTCCCCCGCCAACTTCTGTTGTCGAAGGGGGACTATAGAAATCGCCTTCGTCCGGCGGGTGTGTGTGTTCCCACCTTATAAATCTTTGGTATCTAATCAAGCGTGGGTGTACCTCTTCGCAACATAGATTATCCCAAGTACGCGTTGGCCGGGATATGAAGTTGGGTCATAGTGTATTGGGTCAAAGGTCAAATATGGTCAAATAGGGCTAAATTGCTACAAACCTTGAAACACGTATCTTTTTTATCTAGCAGTATGGCTGTGCATCGTCGCAACCATAGATGTTTGCGCGCACTTAGGCGGCGGAATGAGTCGGAGATGGGCATGTGGGCCTGGGTCAAAGTCAAATATGGTCAAAATGGGTAAATATGGTCAAAACTGGGATTAAAGTGCTATAAGCCTTGCCAAATGTGGCAGGATGATAAAACTTGGTTGGGTGTGGTCAACGATTCAGTGCACTAAAATTTGACCAGGTCATTTCAAGGTCATGCGGGGTCATCCAGGTCAAATCCATAAATGGTAGTATGGTCATGAAACTGAATGGGTGTAGTACAAGCATTCATTGCCGAAAATTTGCCGGATCCATTTCAATAGTCAGTAATGGTCATCTAAGGTCAAATAATCTACAAATAGTGTATGGTCAATGTAATCAACAATTGATACCGTCACATTGCAACTGCGATTAATATTCACATTATCGGTCACTCTGATCGGGGAAATTACGGCGCTTAGCCCCCTTCCGCACACGGTAATTCCCCGTAGC
>JAMKCH010046913.1:0-11703 GCA_023653785.1 Ophioderma brevispina
AACTTCATAAAACCCATTTTAATGGATTTTGTTATAGCTAGAATTTGTAGGAAATGACATCTTGTTTGTTCTTTTAGCTCATTTATTGAAAGAGATATGAGGATTTATGTTTTTTTCAAAATGGCGGATGCGGCCATTTGGTTTTTGTCAAAGTGAACACTTTCTGGGACTTCATTTTGTTGGCAACTTGTGATATATTATTATACGGACCTTATACTACCAGAAAATGCCAAGAATCCTTCTGTTGCAATTTTTTTGAAGTTGTGTGGGTATTGTCATATTTTGGAATCCTGACTAAACGGGCGTAACATTGATTAAAAAGGGTCTTCTTTCAACCGGGACCCCTTTTTACGCGTTTTCTTGTTTCCGCAGGCTCTACATTCTACAATTTTATTTAACCTCTTTGTTGTCAATCTTGACTGTAATACGGACTCTAAAGGTTTTACCAGTGAGGCCCTAGACCAAGTCGCCAACCCCCATAAAAGGCAAATTGCAGCAACTGTAAGCAAGTAATGAATCACGCAACAAACGCACATACACGCTCGGCGAAATTGTGGCTTTTTCAATCAATTTTAATCTCTCATCAAGAAAATGCGCTACTTACAAATTTAAATTCCGAATGATTCACGTTTCGTCAGGAAGTGCAACTGTGTATTTCAATAATAATAAAGTGAATACAGTGTGTGTTGTCAACAAAACTCGTTATACCGATATCTTCAATAACATCCTCTTACAGAGTAAATTACAAAGAGAAGAGATTTTGCCTCATACTTAAGAGATTTATTAAATCTTGGTTGCCCTTGTTCATATCACGAAATAGAAATTGGGCTTCGTAATAGGGCACGGTGATTGAACCATGCGCAACCCCGAAACTATGTTATCTAGTAACATAGTTTTTCTGTTGAAAACATAGTTTATCAAGAAAAAAAAATTTGGGAAAACACGTTTATCAAATTGATAAGCATAGGTTTCGAAAACTGTTTTTGCTCGATAAACTTAGTTTTTATAAAGACTATAGAGGTTCACGCATCATACCTGCAAACAAACGTATACACGAGATCATTACTGAAATGTTACTTCGCATTCTTTACATTTTTAAATAATCATTCTACGAGGAAGAAACACACCCCGATTGCGCACTAAAACAATTATAACATAACTGCACATGCCACACTTAGTTATAACTTATTTATCAATTATATAAGCCGAGTTTTGAAAATCGATTTTTTTTCTCTTGAATAAACTTAGTTTATCCTAGATAAACTAATTTTTATCTAGATAAACCTAGTTTTTTCTATGGAGAAAAGCGTTTATCAAACGAAAACCAAGCTTTTGAAAAACTATGTTTTTTCGCCGATAATTAGGTTTTATTATAGAAAACACAGTCCCAGCAAGAGAAAGACATATTATCTACAAAAACATAGTTTGTTTAAGAGAGAAACACTATGTTTATCTAGACAAACTGTTATCTAGAAAAACTTGTTTTATCAAGGGCAATCAGGCGTAGACTTGTTTTTTCTAGACAAACATAGTTTTCAAGATAGAAAACTAGCCTATGTTATCTAGAAAACGTAGTTTAGTCAAGAGGAAAACTGTGTTTATCTAGAAAATCTTATTTTTTTTCTTGATTAAATGTAGCTTTCATAGATAATAATAACTTTCTCTTTGATAACCTCAGTTTTATCTAGCTAAATTAGGTTTTCCCTTCCTTCTTTCCCTTCTGATAAACATAGTTTTTCCCTTTTCTTCTCTTGATAACTTAGTTTTATCTATATACACATGTTTTTCTCTTGATATTCAATGAAAAAAACTGTGTTTATACAGAGAAAAACTATGTTTCTCTAGATAAAGACTAGTTTAATAAAGAGAAAAACTATGTTTAATTAGATCAACATAGTTTATCGGGTTGTGGTTCTTCCACTTGCCATATTCTTTACCAGTTATTCTTGTCTACGAAGTTAACCAGCCTTGTGTGGCGTATTCCACTGACAACTAACGGTCACTAAATCGTTGGGCGTCGCTCACATGTTATCATCGTGTCAAATCATTTCAATTGCTTAAACACAGCATTTTATAATCTCTCTAGAATTTTCTACCTAAGTTTTTGAAATTTATCCACCGTGGGTCCCATATGTTGGACAAATTGTACTTTGTAACACTGTTACTACTAACACCGTTTTACAACATTGCTACCGGTATGTTTTTCAAAATGGAATTTTGTTTTTGTGGCCACTTTAAATGTTAATCTTTAAAAAAGGAATAATTCATATGCAAACAAGAGAAAAGATAATTGGTTTAATTAAATATATCAGGCAGTATTTTTAATCTAAAAGATTTGGGTATTCTATGTCGATTAATTTATTTGGGTCATTGTTAATGTCCCTTTTAATTGGTGACCCCCGCCCTGTCGGCTACACTTCCCACGGCCAGGGGATTGAAATAATTTTCGTTTATATTGTCCTTTTAATTTAATTTAAAACCCCAGGTACTAACAATATTATGGGAGACTTCAATGCAAAGTTAGTAAGATGCCAACTAGTTCAGCAGTCATTTTATTATTTGACCCCAAAACAATTGCAGAAAGAACGATTTTGTTAATCAAATACTGGAAATTGTCAAAATAATATATTAAAATTTTACTCAACATCAGCCTAGTGGAAGATGTTGAAATAAGGGGGAAACGTTTGTACAGGGGTAAAAATTAAATTGTTCGAATCGATTTAAATAATGTGTGGTGCCCAGATTTTTGGTCCAATTCTTTGTTTGAACATTCTATATAAGAATACAGAGCTATGACTAATGACCTCGCCATAGACCCCTGTCCCCCAGTCAAATTTTTGGTGTTTCCAATTAATACTCATAAAGATATTGAACTACAAACCTGGATAGGGCAAACTATACCTTTTTTCATCCTGGAAAGTTGACGAGCCCGTTTGCATACTTTTTTCGACGTGTTTGATCCGTTTCATAATTTGACCCCTGTTACCTTACCCTCTTAAAAATAGACGTGTCCACTCCTGTTGATGTTTTGTAAATTCTTTTGATATGTTTTGGTGGGTTATAAGGTTTTCGGTCATACATTCTGACGAAAATGATTTAGGCCGTAGTATTAACTCATATAGCCAAATAGGTGGACATTTTTGTTAACAAGGCTTATTTTTTCACAGTATCGTGCAGGAACATGTGTATATCCTGACAAAAAGTCCCGCAAGATCCCCTGTGGTCATTCCAAAATTCAAGATGGGCGTCCAAAATGGCCGTTTTTAGAAATTTTATATATTTTTGGACCATACTGTTAAAAACGAACAAACCAGATCTAAACATATCTTTTTTGTGTAGGCGAATATCTATTTTAAAACATAACCAAGAGTTTCAAACATTGACAAGTATTCAAATTCAAATGCGCCCAAAATGGCCGCCATTTTTGATTTGCAGAATGTTGAAGCCGAAGTGTTCAGAAAAATGTTATAAGAGACTAAATAAGTACTTAGGTTAATGGGAATCCAATAATACCATTAATTAATATATTTATAGCTATTGAAATCATGATATTCAAATAACTAGTGAAAATAGAAAGAATCCTCATATAATCGAGTTTCCTCTTTCTTTCACATCTTAGAACAAATATTTGCAAATATGAAAACTTGCCTTTCACCAGCTTGCACCAATTGGACTTATACCCAATCAAAATCCCAAACCATCATATGGGGATCAAAATATATAAAAATACAAAATTGTTTCTTTTAAAATGGCTCTGTACTGATGTGACATTAGATATAGTTATTACTTCACATTATAGGTGGTTGGAATCAAAAATTGTTTATTTGGTTTCTCCCATCACCATGACAACGTGTAAACGCGGCGTCCCGAAAAACACTGCAGTTTTGGTTTCAAATTTAAAGGCGATTATTTCATTAGGTTTCCTTGTAAAATTCGTGAAAAACAATACAATTTTTTGATAGGGTGTGAGCCCCCTTTTAAGGGGACTTATACCCATCAAAAAACAAAAACAAAAAAAACTCTACTGAGTGTCTGTTTTTTTCCTGCATAGAACAACCGGCCTATCACGCTCTTCCCCACTGCCGTGCTTGGGATCCTTCGCCAATTTTGGCACTCTCATACGTCCAACATCACGGTTGCGTAATTACCACACCCATCGAGACAGTCTTTCTTCAGTAACAGCAGTCGTCATAGACAAGGCCCGTACGCCAGCCCGGGAACGCAAATTGCCACCAACAAATGGCAAAGGTCCCTTTTGCTGAATTTTATAATAAAAGGGTCCAACATTTAAGAGGTAATTTTGACAATAAAGTCCACTTTTTTATCCATATTCAAAAAGGGAGCATTTTGTTGGGGTTAGGTCCCACTTTACCAAGAGGGCCCCGCCCCCCCCCCCCCCCAAAAATCCTGCTCAGGCTGTTCATATATCTATCTGCTACGTATGATAAGTCTAGCGTCAAGGTCTGCCTCATGCTGCTCAGGGTCTTCCTGAGTCCGGCTTGTCGGTTCGTTATGCTGCTCATCCGGGACGATCTTTCGTTCCTGGAGACATCCGGGTGGCGCAGTGAAGTGGAGGGCGCCGGCTTCAGGGCGGTGCCCCTCGGGGTTCTGTCCCTGGCCCGCCCAGTCCTTTTTTCAACATTTGCGTTCAGATTGCCAATGGATTGTTCGCAGTGATCCTGCGCATACGATACCGCATCTTGGAATGGCTGCTGTCCTTTAGGCGCCTTGGAGCGGTGTCAGCGGCCGAAGAACCTGTCAATTTGGGGTCAATCTTCCACTCGATGGCACTTGGAACTCTGCAGGCCCAGGGCACGTCAGCTCTGCTTTCACCTGGAAGTCGTGGTGCAAAAAGAGAACTTAACATTAGATGGAGATGGGCTGTCCAATGGCCTCACCGGGGTGCCTTGCCTGTCATGTACCTCAGCCTTACTTTCATCAGCACCGCCAGGCCAGACGCTGCCAGACACGCCTCGTGGGGGCTGGTGGGATGCGGCTTTTCAGCGCCTTGCATACACCAGTTGTTGCTTTGGCTTTCTCGGCTGCTGAGTGCGCTGCCCTGTGTGTAGGCCAGTGTTTCAGTTCACTCGCACGGGATTGCTGTCGTTCTGAAGATTTACGTGAGACTGTTAGTGGTTCCTTTTGGTGACGCCTATAAATACCTTCAGTTCTGGGTCTTGCATAGCTCCTGCAACTAGGAGGAAATTTTTCAGATGATCAAGCTGACCAAGGAGTGTGGAGGTAACCTGGTGGCCTTGTCCCACCACACCAACATCCCTCGGGATCAAGTTTCCACGGAATCGCTTTGCTGCCCGGTCCATGGTGCTGCGGTCGCGGTGTCCATGTCGATCATCCTGGATCTATGACAGATGATGATTGGTTGTTCGTCTCTGTCCTTGGATTAAAAGCAGTTTGTGTTGGTCAGGTCATCTTGTAAGCCAGGGGCTGTACCTTGGTGGGAGGGCATGGTCGAACCTCGGCAGCTCAGACCTGGCCTTGGTCCCCGTACAAAAGCGCCTTCCTTCGCATGATCGGCATGACTTTCACACCGGAATACGATTGTGGAGAGCCACGGCCACTGGTCCACCTCATAGGTGACTGTGAGGTCTATAGTCCCCTGGGAGGGTTCCCGGGCTTGATCAACATGGACGTGTGAGCGGATCTGCACTCTGAGTTTGGACTTGCAACACTGCGCTTTGTCTTGGCCCCATAATTTATTTATTAGCCGCCAGGATCCTACGATATTGTAAACATCTGTGGTGTGTCCTTGGTGTGAAAGATATTCATGAGTTCGACTAGAGTAAAGACTCTCTTTTACCGGAATAAAGATGTACAACCCTTGTTAATCTTTGATCCTCTTATAGAGATTTCATGCTAGCTAATGCCATGATGTCGTACAGTGAGAAGTGAACCAATTTGTGTACTATTTACAACTTGCACCTTTATATGGGCCTGATTGTGGACTTCTACGTTTCAAAATAGCATTATTTATTATTAGGTGCTGTTAAACTTTAAGTCAACATATTCAATTCAATCAAAATCCATTTTCCTTTTTTTATAATAGACTTATCTCTTTTTCCACACAACTTCCCCCGGTACTTCGGTACTGCATTCTTTTAACATTGATTACGTTCTCAGCAAGTTTACACTCTTACTTCCATTTTTGAGCTTCAACTTAACATCAAACTGATACATTTCCAATTATGTATTCTCTTTCCTCTTAAATTACTGGTATATTATGTAATAGTGCATAGCTGGAGTAATTTTGTACAAAACAACTTTTGCCTTTTTTACTTTACGTTTAGTCTTGGGTAGTTAGAAGTACCAACCAAATCGTATGATTCCCTGTGGCCCAATAATTTATCTACAATTGACATTTTTCATATTTCAATTCATTCTGCTCATAACTGAGTCAAAACGCAGCAAATTTGGGGCGCCATTTGGATTTTTGGATACTTGCCAAGGTTAAATCATTTATAGTGGTTTTAAATGTAATCCTTATACCTCAAAACATATGTTTGGATACCTTACTTTTGTTTCTTCTTTCTTCAGCGTAATGGTTCTGGATATTATAACAAAATAAAAAAATGGTCGACCATTTTGGACGCCATCGTGGATTTTGATAATGCCACCATGGGATTTCGGGGACTTTTCTTCAGTGATTCTCACATATTCACTGGACCTCTCCTGACAAAATCAGTTTGTTACGAAAATGTCCAGGTTAAAACTAATACTATTGGCCTCAATGTCCTTTTGCAATTAGTTTTTGGGTTGAGGCAGCTTTTATTCTCAGAGAGTCAACCCTGTTATGTATATCACATTCAGTGTCGAGAAGATTAGGGTGATAACCCCTGATTGTCCCAAGCCGTTCTGGTCAGTTTCGAGGATAACCTCCGCCTAGTAGAGTGGGTTAACCACTGTTGTATACCTCTGAGGTCTCGTTCCTCTATCTTGTAATAAATAAATAAATACATTTATTCTATTTTGAGACTGATCTAAACCAGGAGAAAGAATCATCATGTGAAACGTTCGGGGTTGAGAACTATATCAGAGAGGAGAAATCTGGTGGAAGTTTGCATCACGACAAAAGTCATCATAGCCACACTTTTCAAAAAGGAGAATCCCCTGTGTTGGACATAGGAAAGCCCAGATGATAAAACCAAGAACCAGATTGATTTTGTACAAGATTGGTAATTGGAATCACGAATTAACCTCGGCCATTGACCACAGGATGGCAAGGACCAGGATATCCTAAACAGGAAACTTGCAAGGGTAAAGATCATCAAAAATCATAAAAAAGGTTCAGCATTATTAGAATGAGAGAAATGAATTCCAACTAGAGTTCAAAAATCTGTCAATCCTCTCGTGTCCAATACTTCGTTGAAGGATATATCTTGACTGTATAAATTTCTTTATAATCCCTCATTGAGTCTTGACCGAGACTAGTTCTGTGTAATTTTACATGGAGGGATAACCTGAAAATCGCTTTGCACAAATAGCCTATATTGTCGAAGATGTGGATTGTTGATGAGCCTGTGAGCTCATATCTATTCTCGTCTCCGTAATAATTGTTGAACTAGCGGTCCGCAGTACCGTCTTGTGCGACCTGTATACGGGCGTATCGCGTGTCTATTTTAATCGTTTGTGTTTACGCTCTGTCTTCAGCAGTGCGACCTTCACGCACACATGCAGCAGATTGGTCGAATCAGTTTCAACAATTATTACTCATAGCTCCTAATATTGTGAAAGGATGTAAGCCCAATAAATGGTACCTCAATGGAAAGAAGAAATACAGAAAGATAACCGAGGAGGACAAAAAGCCAATGAATACCAGTTAAGGCTATACATAGGGTATATATTACGAAAAAGGCGTTCGACACGGTAAACACGAGACCTGTTCACATCTTTAAATTCGATATGAAATGATGATTGATTTTTTTTATTTTTTATTTATAACTTCGGCATTTGCATGGCAGAACATATTGCGATATGCATTAAATTCAAGGGACTCCTCCAGAACAGCGGGGAAAGATGAGGGAAGAAGTCCGATTTTAGATGCAGGAGGAAACCGAAGTGCTCGGAAAACTGCGAGGACGAGTATGGATCGCAACCAAATTCACATACGACACTGGTTCAACTGGGAATCAAACCCGGGCCATTGGTGAAAGGTGAGCGACTGAACCGCTACACCAACTCGCCCTCCTGTTAGGGCTATGTTTCCAATACATGAGGACATACACAAAAAAAGTAACTGTTACCATACATCGCCTATAGACAAAGATGTAATCCAAACCAATACAATAAAATGAGGAGTGAGGCAAAACATTTTTCACAGCTGCATGGAAGACATTTTCAGGAATTAGATTTATAAAATGGAGGCAAATCAATATTGGCGATGAATGGCTGACGGACAAATCTGAGGTTTGCAGATGATGTTGCCTTGACGTCAATGTCCATTCAAAGAGATGGAATCATGGAATAAAAATCAGGGGGGGGTAGGACACGATCTGCTCGAATTGGCATTGGATTTTCCAAACGGGTAATTTAGGGGAACTGCTATGTGCATTTACTATGGCAGTCCTCGTTCCCATTGACATTAAAAAAAAATCATCTCTTAAACCTTTGTTCAAAAGATCTCAGTAATATCATTAAATTAAGAAAAACTTATTGACTGCAAATCCGTCGGGGTTAGTGGATTAACCCCGCGTGCAAAACTAGTGTAATTTCCAATAACGGTCTTTAGATTTAAATATTCGTGACCAAGCTTAGTCTTTAAGAGCGCCCGCCTACCGTTAAGTCTTAAAACAAACTATCCCCCGGAAGTTGATGCCGTTTTGAATGCTGTTGCTGTTAGGTTGGCATGCCCTCCTGCCCCTGTAAAAAATGGTACATCAGAAAAAATGGTTAAATATGAAATTTCCAAATGTCATGCTTATTTGGGGGGCATAATATTAAGAACAAGTCTTTTTTCCAATCTAGTAGTGTTTGTTTCATCTTATTTTGCTTTTATTATCAATTCAGGGTTATAATCAATTTTGTGCGATACCCAAATCGATTTTGTGCCGCTTTAATGGATGATCAGATATGTTTTGGGTACTGTGTCCAAAAGATTCAACGTGGCAAAAGAAAAATACACAGATTAATGTACACAAAGGATATCTAGTTTTCTCGACACAAGCTTAAAGTAACAAAATAAGTTCATGATAATCTTTTCTTCATAAATAATAAACAAATAAACATATTGCAGCACGTTTCCAATGAAAATCGGAGTTTGACAATTTATTACAAAATTGGTATCTGTTAAAAATCATGCCAGAATGAATCTAATTGCAATAAATTATCTAGATATTTTCAAATCCAAAGAAATGGTTAAAATTTATACTAACTACTAGTATCTTTGTGCATTGACTAATTGGGGGTTAAAGTCAATAGAATTTGGCAGCAAAGTATCAAGGTTTCGGAGATTTGCGTTTCATATACCGTCAAGACCATACACAAACTCTCCTCCTTCATCAAAGTTTTAAGGTGCTGTACACACATTATACGACCATGATTCTCTTCTAATAAACAACAGTATGATCGAATGTTCTAACACTTTATCTGAAAGCCAGACCATTCTGAAATATCAATTGTCCACAATGTAACTGTTTTTCACATCTTTTAATTTTTTTAAGAAGTTAATCCCTTTTTGAAGAAGTTCAGATCTGTTCAAAATTTACTGTGAATAACTACGTTCAACTAATGAATAAATTATTCCAGCCACATGGTCTTTTTTGGTCGACTTCCACCCGGAACAGACCAAGAACGTGTGAAGTAACAAGACCAGACTTCTTTGAGACTGCCACCCAGCCCGCCCCTGTGTCGTTTCTTTTCTCCTTAAGACTCCTTTACTTCCCCTATGTTTGGGTTTGTGTTTACCAGATATGGAAATATCTAGCCATTACAAGAAGGCAACTGGGCGATCACATGGGGCTATCCCAGCCCCTAGGACATTTGTGGCGCGTTTATTACTCAACTGCAAACAAGATCCTATAATGGTCCAGATTTTTAGGAATCAACTGAATAACCCTCACACGGTAACACTGAAATATAGGGTCAGCATCAAGACAACAGCAAATTAGGACGATTTAAATTTATCTGCTAAGGGTCATGAAATCAATTAATGGCTGACTCAGAGATTAAAAAAATTTTTGTGGTTAATTAAAATAGTTATCACTCAGAACTAAAATGTAGTCACCTAAAGATCGCTCAATTCCAAAGTTTGAGATGAATCTGGAGTTTTTTTTTTTTTTTTTTTTCGTTTTGGTTTTGTAATATTTCATTTTTTCATTTACCGTCTCACTCGTCTGCTGCCCCCATTATTGAAAATGCAAAGCATTCCGATTGGTCAGTTTACAGCCCAGGACTTGGTTGAATCTTCCAATCTCAACCAAGCTAAAATTCTTTAGAGCCTGTGTATAAGATTATCCTGTTTATGGATCTGAGACCTGGACCATGAAAGAAGGAGAGCTACCGGATAGACTGATGGCACCTACACCAAACTTCTTATGCGAGTACACAAATATCCTGGCGCTGAGCACAAGACCAAGCACAGATATATGGAGATAATCCCTTAATTTCATCTTCTGTTGCCCAACGCCGTGCACGATTTGCCGGTCCTGTCATCGTGTGCGATTTGACCAAGTAGTCTAACGTCACATTTTGGAAGTTACCATGCCAAAACGGGGTCGTCGCCCCTTTAACTACATTGATATGTTATTGCTCGAGACATCCAGCAGGAATCCATCTGACATCCCCCAACCTAATGCCAAACAGGGACATTTGGCGCTACATGGTGAACAACATTCGGCTGTCGAGGGCCGTTTAAATAGATTTACTGCCCATTATTCTGCAATAAAATTGGGTAGCCATGCATTTTCTTATTAAATCAGCTGTTTTAAATATAGGTAATAGATAGAACTAAAGGCTTTGCAAGTGTCCGGATTTATGGGCTCAAATGTATCCTCGGCCAAAAAACCTTTCAAATAAATGGGCTTTGGCTCGCCTCGCCCATTATTTAGTTTTTCTGCCTCGGACACATTATTAGCGTCCCATAAAATGATTAAACTTGCACATCAACCCCTTCTATTTCTTGTAGAATAACAGTACCATATATGATAACTGTGTAAATAAAAATTCCGGATCCGGGAAAATTCCGGATCCCGGAATTTTATAACAAAGGTAAGGAGTCAGTGTAAAAATTACCAAGGTATACAAAGTTCTATAATATGAAGGACCGCGATTTGAGCTTAGCTATTTGTTAGAAAATCAAGGGCAGCCAGTCCTCGAAAATTTTAGTCAGCCTTTAATAAATTAAAGGTGCCACGAGATATTTCACATATCAATTTCCCTCGAAAAAAAATCAAAAGATACTGATTTTTGTCCCTGATGAAAGCTTTCCATTAAAATATCCCCATCTGAAGGATTAACCTGATATGTTTCTTCTTTGGTACTAAAATTGGTTTAAATTTATAATTGTCTTATATGAGCCAAATACGAAATTCAGCCTATGTTTTATATTGAAATTTAGCAAATACATCACAATTTTTTTTTCTCTCTTTTAAACATTTCTGTAGCCAAATCAAGTAAGGAAATCTTATTGAGTGTCTAATTTATCTGAAATCAACGATATGACACAAGATTGGGTGCCTCAAAAAACTCCTC
>JAMKCH010046914.1:0-11077 GCA_023653785.1 Ophioderma brevispina
TGATTACCACCGCCTGATGCGATCGATCGACTCTTTTTGAACGCCAAACAGCTCAATGTGCATTCGTCTCCTTTGAAATAGAAACAGAGGACGTTTTAGTTTTTGCAAACACCAATCACTTTGTAATAACATTTGACAAGGAAAAACAAAGGATACTGAATGGGAAGCGTGCCTCAAAATGACGAACGTTTCAATGTCCACAAGGTTCCAGACGAAATCATTTTCCTAAAATGTTTCAAAATTTTAGATATTTATGCAAGTTAGCATTCTCGAAAACTTCAATCGCCGATAATCGAATGTGACTTTTGTCGATGGCCTGACACATACTTCAATCGTACAAAGTTAAATAGTGCACAGCCATATGTCGACAAAATGGCGTTCAATTTCGATGTTAAAAGCGATCTCTCAATTGATTTTATTACTTTGAAGGGTGAAGATTCAAATGGAAACATGTTGCATTTTTTTTAGAAAGTTTAGGGACCTTCCAATCCAAGATGGCGCCGTGACGGAGGAAAATTCAGCAGAAAGTATTTAATATATTGGTTTTCTTGGCATACTACTAAAAACTACTGTTGTTAATGATCATAAGAAAATAACATGCCAGTTTCGGCCAAACTGGAGTGTATTCTATGATTGTTGCAGAAATTTCACTTTCCCAAAAAATGGCTGCCATTTGGCGAAAATGGCCACCATTACGTTACCAGTATAATAATTTAATAATTTGCTAGTAAACTACCAGACGAAGCTAGACTCACATCATAAAACAACAAGAATGATATATATTCTATGTTTTGTTATATTCTGTTCAATGGTGCAATTTAGTTCAAAAATGGCCGCTATAGGCTTCAACAGTATCTAATATATTGGGTCCTATTTCACAAATTGCTCTTAACTCCAGACGGAGCTAGAATACATCATAAAGGCAACTGGAAGATATATCTATGCTGTTTTCAAGCTATTCTCTGTTCACAAAATGGCTGGCATTTAGTTCAAAATGGCCACCATTCATGTATAGTTAAATATTTAGGTTGAAACTTTGGTTTCTTGCCACTTGGTAACATTGCAAATTAAAGCAATATTAGCACATTTTTTTGAAGGGCGCCCCCAATTTTTCAAAAATTTGGAGATTTGAACACGGTTGCATTGGTAACTGGCTATAAACTATACCTGTGAATGGTTAAGCTCGAAAATGTTTGTGTCAACAAACGAAGGAATTTTGTACTACGATATGAAGTAGTTACTGGGGGATCTCCGATAATAAATTCAACGGCCTTGCTGGAAATGGCCTTCCAATGTGAATAGCCGGGAAATAGCGCCTGTTCAGTGTCTACGCTCATCCATAGTTTTTGAATAGTTCGGGCAGTAAAGTTAAGAGGTATTTTCTCGAGGTGGCAATATTATCATGTACGGACATACGAGCATTTCCAGCTCATACCGTTAAGTCCAATCTGTGGATCCCAATTCTAATTACAAAATCGTTATTTTGGATAAATACGCTTTTAGCATTCCGGTTCGCAGGTATAGTTTCTAGCCAGTTACAAATGTAAACTGTGTAAAAATATCAAATTTTGAAAATTGGGGGCGCTGGGTTCAAAAAAAATGATGCAAATATTGCTTAAGTTAGGAATATACCATAAAACAAGGCTGACAATGAAACCATTGAAATTAAACAATCTGATATGAAAATTTCCATCTTTTTTCATCTCTTTTGCTTTATGGTTAATGCTATAGAAGGAAAAATAAGAAAAATCAAGCAACTGAGCAGCAAGATAAAGCAATTTTGCACAAGATATCCTTGGAGAGAAACCCCAAGAGCCAAGCAAATCCACAACTAGAAAGAAACTTAGAAATATGACCAACTAGAACAGAAATAGGAAGCAAGCAAATATTCTGCAGCAGGTAAAACCAAGTGTAGCAATTAAAAGACAAACCCAAAAGCCAAGCAACCACAAACAAGAACTTAGAAATATGAGCAATTTAGGAGCACAGAACTAGGAGTAAACCAATAACAGAACAATAACTAACCAAATAAAGCAAGCTGAATAGCCAAGCAAATCCCAACTACAAAGCACTTAGAATCAAACCAAATATACCAGAAATATGCAGCAAGCAAGGTATCAAGAACAATTATGCAGCAAGATGAACCAATAGTGAAGCAAGATAAGAGACAAGCCCAATTAATGCCAAGTAGCCTGCAAACAAGAAATAATCTAGAAATATTAGCAATGATGAATTGAGCAACCGCGAACAAGAAAGAGACAATACCTTGCTACTACTTCATCCGTGTTCAATTCAGGGCCGATGCAGAGATAGTTTTGTACCCACCAGATACATGATGTTTTCTGCTGATGATATCTTTGTTATCCCAAGCTACCTAAGAATACATTTTTCTTCACTGTAACGGCTCATAAAGTATAAGAGGAAGATACCAATAGAAACATATATGAAAGCAGGAGCCAGCACGGCTTCAGCACTTCTTTGGTTGCCGGCTCAGATATGAGTGGAAAATTTGCTGGCAGGACCAAGGAAGGGTGCTTTAAGATATTCAAGTCCTGCACCGATGAGAAATCCTTATTTGGCACAGCTTGGTCAGGGGAGAACTTTCCTCTCGGGAGATTGCTTTTTTCATTTGCAGAGTGTTCGTCTGCTAACTGTACAAGTCCAACGTGCACATTAACGTCAAGGAGCTATATGGTTTTTGACTCCAATCGTCAAGCTGATGGAGAAAGTCTTCCCCAACTGAAGGATCAGCTACCCCATATTATCGTGCCCATACATTGCAACTGATATTGGCATTATCACCAATTAGTCAACCGGGTCTTCCTTCACCAGATAAGTATGGATGGACACTCACCGTTGCCCACTTTGTTCGGAGGAATAAAAGCGCTGTCACCTTCGGCGCCTAGTTTTATCCGTTTAAGATTACACTCCGATATATCGCCCTCTGTGAAGGTGACTTATAAGGAAAATTCAACTTATGGCCGGGTATCTTTTTGGCTAGATCAGTGTGTTCTGATGTCCTCTGGGCTTTGGACCAGACTTTGGCGGATAAACCTGGCTTTGTGAGCGTTCAACCATTCCACTTCCCCACAAGCATAGTTCTGGATTTCTTTGTTACTCCATCTGTCTGAATGCCTTTGAGCTCCTTCGTGAGCCGATAACAAGCTAGCTCTGTGTGTAATTTTGGCTCCTGTAATCGGTTATAGCCTTTTCTCTTTCCTTTAGGATGCCCGGATGCAGGCATTTGTTGATGATGTATTGCAAAACTCTGCTTCCTATGGAAAGTAGTAATGTAGACCATCCTCTTCTTTCATAGTCAGTCACTAGATCTTGGGATAATTGGATAGGTTTTTTTCTCCTCCATTAGGGACAGTCCGGCTCTAGATGATCACTGTCTTTGTTTTTGTAGAAAAGATGGTGATATTGGTACTTAGCTGTCTCAGTCTGTCTGGTGGGAACAACTAGTTGGTTTGTGTTCCTCCCCGATCAGGAATATCCAGTCATACTCATTGGCCTTCTTCAGAAGGTTCTTTGGCTCTGTCTTAGGCATGGTAAGACTTTATTTCGATAGGTGTACCATCAGCTGAGGCTGTGTGAAAGGCTATTTAAGAGATGGAGTTCAACTTCAGTGCTATGTTTTTTTTTTTTTCTGTTTTGCCTCTATGACTTACGGAGTTCCAGACCGTAGAGATTGATTTCATTGTCTTGGTCTTGCGCCAGTTTGTAAATCTTCCACTTTGTATAGCGTGCTACAACCCTTGAGGATTTGGAACAGTGTACATGACGATGATGACATAAATGACAGAGTCCAAGATTGATCTTGCCCCGCAGATTCAGATTAGCAGGGGGTGGAAGTTGATCATGAATCGCGTTGATTTGGAAAGACAGCCGCATCTGGCTTCCAGACATACAACAGTTTCTTCCGGAGTGTCACCTGCTGACAGACTACGCCCTTGCGTCGCAATCCAAAAGGTTGACCAACATGTCTTCCTCATCTACATCTTTTATTAGCTCCGGTGAGGCATTACCTTTGTTCTGATGACTCATGTCTTGATCAGCTTTTGGTTCTTTTTGTTACCCAAGACCGACTCATCCGTCGACCAGCTACCATGTTCATTCTAGAATTAGATTCCGTTCTTTCTGTTCTAATTCTTTATACCAATTCCATCTTTTTGGCTTTCTGTCTTTTTTAACTTTCCATGCATTTTCTGTAGAGCGTCCTGTGTACTTCCATCTTTCGATGTTTGAATGCTCCAGCACCACAGGCCATAATCAAACTAGTAAAAATTGTGATGCAAGAAAGGATGTGGCTCTGGAAATTGCAACTGTCGAGTCAACAAGTTGCCCTGCACTGACATCTGTGGCTGCCTTCATATGAAATGTCACCAATTTGTCAGCAATATGATTGAACAAATAGATAAACAACTAATGAGGCTTTGGGTTATTGGACACATTTAAAATTTTACCATTGATTCAATCACTCAGTTTATTAGGAGTATTTCACTTAGGACAACTATGATGATATTAATTACTGACCAATAGATAATATTCGTTGGTAAAAAGAAAGGGGCCCTGATTTCAATTCTGGCATGTTTGATATAATTTACCAATGTCCAATTGCAGGTTATGGCAACAGCTATCATAATCTTAGCCAATATCAATATAAAATAAATAGGCTTTGGTGTTATCTTTGAATTTTATGATATGATTCATCGTATTTGTTTTTCGATTTAAGTCATTTCATATCTTGTTGACCAAGCTCAAGACTCAAAAATTCGCTTAAAATAAATAACTTGATCGATATCGTTGATGATTCAAGCATCTAACAAGGCCTTTGTAACAACTACCCACGTGGGTATCCATAAGTAAAAACACTTTTTCATGCATTTGTTATTGACTACTAGATGATGGTAAGATGATGCCCCTTTAATCAGTTTACATAATGTTAACAGTAACTGCATGTGCGCATGAGTCATGCTGAACAAGGCCTACTTTGAGGCAGCCATCTTGGATTTAAATTAGGAGATTGAAATGTATTTCAAATACGAGATGCATGTATGAAAAGAGATTATAGGTCGTTCAAAGTCCTAACAATTAACATGTTATAACCATTGCATATGATATTAGACATATTTGCTTCACCTTACATGCATTTTATCAATACCTTGGTATTTGTCAGCCATTTTGGCAGCCATATTGTGTTTTTTTAACTGTCTGGACTACCTATATCTATACTACAATGTTTAGTATGAAAGTAAATTATTTCCTCTCATTAAAATCCCCAGTTGGGCTCCATTTATATTGTCCTGTGTTTATTTTTAATATATTGTTTGCCCCGGGACAGGTGATTTTGCGGCCATCTGATTCCCACTACCCCTTTCGAAAAAACTGGCACATGTTTTTTTCCATTTTATTTCCCCAAAAGAGACAGAATCAACTTTAAGTTCGCTTTAACACAAATTGAACTAACTGACATAAGGGCTCTGTACTAAATTCTAAAACCGAGGTAGGAGATTTACTTCTGTAGGTTAGGCAATTATACACTTATCTTGTATGCCATGTAACTTCTTATCTCTATACCTTAAAATCACACATCTGAACATTCAAGTTATTTTTGTGGAAATATCCAATGTTCATTCCACGTCCCCCACACTTGCAGTGTTGTGCACATCAAAAGCCGTCTTCTTACATTTACTACTCTGTACAGCTCGAAGATGAAGTAGCGGACGCGTGCGTGACATTGTACGTGACTTTCAGGCGCGCGTACTCAAAGCACAAGCGCACTATCAACTGAAAGAGGCACTGGGTATAACGCGCGAGTCTTCACTTCATACTTCAGACAAGGCAGATACAATGTCCCTCCTTCGGCATTCCTTTCGTACATACACACTTGATGCATTGTGCGACCAGGCTCACCAGCACCCTGGTTGAAGAATCATCCACAATCTCCGCCAAAAAGTGTTGGCAAACACTTTTATAGGCTCGACTTCAAAATGCCCCACTCTCCCCCCGGACAATGTTGAATCCTGAACTTTGTTCTTGCACCTACAAGAACCCAACATTGATTGGTGGGATAGGGCAGGGGTGCATGGATAGAGAAGGCTCCAAGCCTCCCAACCCATGTTGACATGATTTCCCTATATATATCTTTAAGAGAAATACGGCAACTAATCGGGGCAAAAAGAGCAGTCAATGTTCCAACCCATTTTGGCTAAGATTGCAGTTCATCTTCCACGCGCCTGGTGCTCCCAGCCCATCCAAAGTCTGCTGACTTGGTACTCCGGTGCTTTATTATTGATTTGCCCCATATAATGACCCTCACCTACTCTAACTCGCACCAGTGCTGGGCTATGCGTCCTGTGTTGGTGGGATGTTTTCATTTCTCTAACTTTTCAGTAACTAGCCTCCGCCTTTCACTATTAGTGCTACTTTCAGGACTCCCACTGTGATACATGATCACTACTAAACCGCTCAATACTGGGAGAACATTTCAGACATCAGCTGTGGAGGTCCCTCTCTTCGACCGTAGGCCTCAATTTTGGTACTCATTTTATGGGAATAATCTTTGTTATTTTAATGCCTTTTTAAGGTGCAATATTTTGTATTGTACAACATACATACTGTACTCACTACCTATACATTCACAACTATACTAAATGCTCACTAGTTATCATAGTGAAAACGTGAAAGTACAATACTTACCTTACAACACTGACATGATGGATTAATAACATAGGAACCGACACAAAAGCAAGTCCGTATCAATATTTTGGGTGAACCGTGTAAATTGGCCGCCATATTCGAAACCAACATGGCGACACCATATATCACACGTAATATTATATTTAGATGCCTTTGACTCTTAAAACACATGTATAATATAAACAAATCATCAATATATTAATTTCAAATAAAGTTTAAAAAGAGATTGTCATTTTGTGGAAGTTGGGGCCCCAATATTGGAAAACAAAATGGCGACAACAAAATATTTAAAATGTAATGTCCATATTTGGATTCCTTGAACCTTAAAACCTAGGTATAATAGAAACAAAAATCAAATTCGTATCGGTGTTATCAACGGAGTATAGACTTTTGCAAAATCAGCATGGCGGCCATTTTGAAAAAATGACCGCCATTTGCCACAGGTCGAATCAGCGGTCCGCGTTTTGAAATGTTGAGTTATGTCCATATAAGTGTGTGGGCCAAGTGTGTACATTCTTCACAAATTGCACGATTTTTGATAATCCTCTGGCCCTATATACTCTAGGGCCTAATTTCTGGAGCACAAACCCCCGCGTTGATCGTTGCATGTCTGGCGTTTACGTGCAACACATTGATGGCCGTTTTTGGACGGGAAGCGGGGCGTAACGTTCTAAACTGATGGGAGAGAATTTTACGAGCCAGAGTATCATGGAGGACTTGCACCTGCCTCTGAAGTTAATCCAGGGAGGTGCGGTCAACAGGCGCTGGGATAATGCATCCCATAGCTTGATTCCATCTGGTGACATGACTGTGGTTTGAGGAATGGAACTAGGACCTATGTGTTTGGCCACGCCATTGTAAGAGGGTCAACATGTCCCATTCACCAGCGAAAAATTATATACTATGCCCGTGAACTGGGCATAGTATTCTGCTTATGCTGTTACTATGCCCGTGAACGGGGCATAGTATTCTGCTTATGCTGTTTGTTACTATCCGTGAAACGGGTCATAGTATCTGCTTATGCTGTTTTAGGTCTTCTCCTTCTCCATCTTCCGACCATCGCTTTTTCGCCGTCTTCTTCTTACTCTTCTGGCCTTCGCCTTCTTCTTCTGCCAAACGGCTGGCCGATATTGACCAAATTTGGTCAGAAAACCCCACTGACCCAATCTACATCAGGGGTGTACATAGTTTGACTGTGACCTCTCGTAGGGGTCAATAGAGGTCAAAAACTAAAAATATTTGGAAGCCTGACTTCTTCTACAGATAAGGCGCAAGCTACTGCTGAAAATTCTGCCTGAGCATGTCTTTGGTCAGTGTATACAGCTTGTAGACAGAATTAATATCGGAACTCATTAACATTCAAAATGGCGGCATTATTAATTAATATGACAAAAATGATATATCTAAAAATCGATACACTTGGATAGGTGAGGTCTGTGCAAAAGTTGCGGAAATGTCGAGACGAATCATCTGACAGAATATTGGCCCCAGGGGTCACGTGTCAGATATGAAAAATGAGCTAATTAATATGCAAACAACGCTATAACTCATCAACCAAAGTAGATATTATGTCAAATGTGGTCACAAGAGCCTGGAAAAGCTCTATTCTTATGTGCCACAATATGGGGTCAAGAGTCAAATGGGGTTCCATTAGGGGTCAACTATAAACGAAGCTAATAATGACCTACAGAGCTATGCCATCTTGTAGGCATCAATGAAAAGTGAAAAAGTGCCACAGTAACCCCGCTCTAAGAGCCATCGTTAAGGGTCAAAGGTCAACATGCCATCGTGTAGGCCTCGATTGCAAAATGAAGGGTCAAAGGTCCCGAACAACAACTCGACATGATGCACTGACTTCATAATACGTAACGGGCATAGTCTCCTGGAGTTGTCAGTTTCTGTTTTGCTGTGCTCTTCTATCCTGCAGGGATGTCATTGCAGTGGTACTGGCACTGGCACATTCTCACACAAATCTGATATATGTACACATTAAAAATAACGAACCCAAAAACAGATAGGGACATATAAGAGGATAAAGACAACTACGTAATTTTGTAGGCGAACTTTATGTGCCTATACATGAATATAATAGGCTCGTACTCATGAATTGATATTAAAACCACAAGTAATAGTCACAGACCGGTCAACAGGGTGCATGCCATGGGGAACAACTCTGGCGTATGGTTTCTTGTGTTAAACGCCATTTTCATCGTCTGCTGAATAATGTCTCCGGATGTCATTAATCATTAAAATCGCCCGGTTACCCATAAGGGCGGTGATTTTGTTTGATCATTTCAGATGAGGGTGTATATAAAAGCGTTTCAAACCATGCAAAAATATCAATTTAATTGAAAATCTTGAGGGCACAAATTTTTCAAATGTGCCAGCCCCATGCCATCTTTAAGACCATGATGTCTACACTACTTGTTCTGAGACTTAAGGAGGTCCCCGGTAAGTACGTAAACCTGTTTTCTAAAATTGAAAAAAAAAAAAACGTTGGCGTAAATGAAACCAGCGTTTGACAAATTCTCAAGACTGGAGAAATGTCGAATACCGAAATGCATGGGGGAAAAGGGGATGCGGCCCATACCGTTGGCGTGTTCACTTTTCCGTTTCTGCGAGGAACGAAGTACCCGACAAAAACGTTTCAATTTTTCTCGCTAGGTTCTATAGGTCAGACCCGAATTACGATACATATTCAAAACAAAACACAGTAACGGACCCGATGATGAAAAATCTCCATAGAACCCATTCGATTTCCGGAGATATTTGAGATTTAGTTTCATTGCATACATTCGCTATGACGGACTGATACGTTAATCTCTCGCGCGAGTCGAATTTTAGATCAATTTTTTCGCAGTCTGTGACCACAGACTACAAGTGGGAAATCTTAACGGGCCGCCGTATTGTTCGTAATCATGAAAGATGAACTTAGTATATCTGCGATGGATCATTTCTAGTCTTTTCTGATGTTTTGCCAGTGGGGTGAGGATCCAGATAGGATCCTAAAAGTACTGGGTGGCGGTGGTAAACAATCTTAATTGTAAATTTTAAAAGATTGCTGATCTTTGACAATAACCAAAACATATTGGCATGGTTTGTACTTTATATTTCTCTCTTACATCACAGTCTACCTAAATAACGTTCCTAATATAAAACAACCAAACAAAAATAACAAACAAAAAAGAATAGCCGCCCAAATGATACAGATACAAACACAAGAGATAATGGCCGTTGAGGAAAACGTTAACGAATGATAATTCTTTGATGATTGTGAAAAACGCGTATTGGTTTCCAAAGCAACGTCCCAATTAGCATTCTCACCGAAAAGCTATAAATATTTGGAGTTATTAATGATACATTTATATACCAAAATATAGTATGATTTATTTATTTTTAAGCAAATGGCTGATTCAATTTAAGAACATCTTCAATAGCTACAAAATCCATACAGAAAGTTAGGAGCATCCATATTATGGATACGGGCCCGGATCGTTACGCAGTTGAATAAATTCCCTGACACACACAAGCATTACTATGACGTATGGGATACGGAAGAATAAGCTTTGGAGCTAAGCTAAGACCGCTCTTGATGAACCCCTCTAGTCTAAACTAGGCTTTTGTAATATCATCTGGGAACTTATAACATATTCTCGACATCCAACAGCACACAAATCGTATTTAAAACCATTGCATCTGCTTCAACATATTTGTCAAATGCTTATGTATATATGCCACTTAATATTGAAGTCAAAGGAGACTGTAAGCTTAACAATGATCAACTTCTTGAGATCTTTCAAAAGACAGGAGATCAGGGGATAGGGTAAGTAACGTACAAAGTAGTGGAATGTGCGAAAAGGCCCCAAGATTCATTTCTATTCATATTATTCATATTCATATTTATTTTTATACAACATCAAGCTAATGTGGGTACAGTAATATCATAGAGATGAATTAATTATAATGCTATTATATATACAGTATAATTTAATGCAGAATAATTTATAATAGGTGAGTAGTAACAGTTATCATCAGATATAAATGCACGATGACGGACGAGGACCCTGCATAACGCAGAGCGTTGCAAGCGCAGAGCCCTCAAACAAGGTTACGTAAGAGTACTATCAAATATACAAGGTCAACTATAGACCAAACTGGTTTGAACCAAATAAAATAGAAGTATATAGTTAAAACAAGAAATAAGGGGCAGAAGAATAAAATAAAATATAAAGGAGACGACTTATAATGAGAGGAAGAGCAGCTAGATAAAAAAATATGGAAATGATGGACAGTAGAGAATGAAGCAATGATGATCAAGGCGATGGATTGGGGTCATAATAACCAAGGAGCATTTTTCATATTAGATTTATAGTAG